>QANY01008108.1:517987-706121 GCA_003255025.1 Datisca glomerata
GGGGGGGGGGGGGGGGGGTGTTGGGAATCCAACACAATGGTAAGGCTGATAGCAACTTTTGAGTGTGATGGGGCTGATTCTAAAGGTTGAAGCCTTATTGTAATAGTCTTGTGCTAGTAAAACCTTTGAATCAATGGTAAACCATGTTTTACTTTTGAATTTATTTAGTTAATGTAAATGTAGTCCAAATTAGGCAACTATCGTATTATTTGTTCCCTATATACACCCGATAAGAAAAAGTTATAAGAAGTCGGTAATTGGGGTCCCAGTCTCAAACGCTCAATGATGAGGCTTAGTCTTGTGCTATTTCATTTTCACCAAAAAATAATCTTGCTCGTTTCACTAACAGATACAGGTTTCGATATTGGTCATGTAGAAGTTTTAAGTACTGTTTCCTTCCATAGCTTTATGATTCCAAAAATAAATTGTATGGACTAGGGAGAGCTTACTCCTTAGAACTCAAGGAAACAGATGTATGATAGAACAGATCATGTTCAAGTATGGTCATGTAGGGAGAGCTAACTGTACTACCAGACATTCTGACTTGTTGATTTGTGTAAATAGCTCAAGAAGACATACCTGAAATATAAGACATCATTTTCATCTTCTTTTGGAGAGAAGAAATATAACTGAAGAAAAGGGTGCTGGATGGCAAAAAAGAGCTCGAGCATGAAAGCATGCTTGTATTAACTTAAAATGTCTTGTTCTTCAAGAGACGTAACAAGGGCGCGAGGAAAATCTGATATGATAAGCCCATATATGTGTTAACCAAAGTTATTTTTACTTGCTCATATTCAGAATACCAGTATAGTAACTGACTTTTTTTTCTCTACAAAAAAATTAGCAGTGTCTCAAGTTCAAGACAGACCAGGCACAGGATGCTAGAAAGATGGAAAAGCTCAACAACATCTTCTTTACTTTGATGGCACGTGGACCTGAAGGTATCTTTCTCTTGAATCTTATACATTATACTGAGCGTTTGAATATCCCATGGATTATTATATTTCAGTCTATAGTTTAATCATTTATGTGTCTATGTTTAATGGTACCAAAATGTATGTTGTACAATCTTCAAAATGTTCGAGTTTAATTTAAGCAAGCATCCTTACCAGGTTTCAACCTGTGGTGCAATTCACCACCACCAGACTTACTAATTTGGTATTCCAATATGAATAAAAGCTGGAACCTGGCCAGTTTCTGCAAACACAAACCCCCTTTTAAGTTAACCTCCTTTCTTCTTATTTTCCAGTGGATATATCAGAAGTCACCGGGAAAGAACAAATGGAGGTACAAACCACCAAGAAAGGAAGGGGGAGGAAGCAATGACTAGTAGAAGTTTGGAATTTTTTTATAAATATATGCTATACCTTTTTTGCTTAACCATAATATCGTTATTTTGTATCTTCATTGACAAGATGTCTCAAGTTCTAAACCTTGAGGGGTTGGCCTAGTGGTTGGTCGGGCGTTGAGACCTATACGGTAATGCATGAGGTTCTGGGTTCGAAACCCATCCCTAACATCAATTCTTCAAGATAATTAGAGGTTTATCCGATCGTTAACTTCAAGGTCCGTTAACTTCAAGGTCCGTGAGAGCATTTGATTTTGTCGTGCATTAGTTGGGGGCTCACCCCGGATACTTGCATTATAAAAAAAATTATGGGTTTCTCTCATATCCATGGTTTATGAGGTCATTTATACAGGGCTATCAACATTTTAGTATCTTAATCTAAAAATAGACAAGTAGTTTTATAATCATGAAAAATAGTCATCGTGAATACTCACAATAAAAAATGAGTATATAATAAATAAATAAAAACTGCTTATTATACGTTCTCTGGAAATTTCAAATTTTTAATTAATTAGGTAAAATTTAATCTCTCACCTTATCTCACTCATTCATATATTTCAAATTTTTATTAATTAGGTAAATTTAATCTCTCTCGATATCTCTCACTCATATATTTACACATATAATATGTGTATTTAATATATATTATATCAACATATATAAATAATTACATATACATGTAAATATAATATATAATATATTATATAAATATAATTATATATTAAATATTAAATTGTATTTAAAATGAAAAAACTTTTTTAGATATTATCAATTCTATTTATGAGTTTTACTCGTATTGGGATCATGAAAGAATGAGAAAAAAAATATGAATTTTCATTTTCATTTTAAAATTTAAATTTCAAAATAAAAAAAATTGCCAATGTCCTCTTTCATCGGCTCCTTTGAGGCGAATAGTTTGTACTGCCTATATTTATTTTTTACAATCCTTGACAATACGTCAATTTTATGAAAAGAAAAGGCTTCTAATTTTATTACATGAAAATGCCGAGCTTCTTACAGTACTTAAATAATGAGAGGCAAACAAAATCAACAACATATAAGGATTTCAGTAAATGTCAATATTTTTAAAAGGTTCTAAAACATAGTAATTTTTTGTAACTGAGAGAATAAAATGTCATTCTCTCCATATAATCACATCCTAATAAAAAGAGATTTTAATTTGATTGCAAGATTTCAATTTGATTGACATTAATATACATCTAAAATAATAAAAAATAATAAAAAATCCAATAACCAATTAATCAATACCCTAATTTTTGGCACTCATAGTTGCACTTATTACTAAAATCCCTAAAAACAAGTTCTTCCCGTGGCACAACGAAGCTCTATTAGAAACCTCCATATCAGTCAAATAAAATTTCATCATCTAATTGATACTCTATTAGATCATTGAAACATTATTGAGAATTGAATATTAAGAAGCATCATAAAGACCGAAGACTTTGCGGTTGGATTGGAGAACCATAACAAACATATTTTCCTTTCGTCTAGGGTCTTGGGTTTAGGACTTCAAGAGCATCATCGACGGATAAACTCATGTTCAAATGTTTATAACTTATGTACCTACTTATTTAATCATAAATCAACACTAAACATGTAAAGTACAATATAAATAGTCATTAGTAGTTTATATAGTCTGCATTACGAATTACTTTATAAAATGATAAATTAATCAAAAAAGAAATTAAAAATTTCATCTAATAAAAAATATGATACGTTCGAAAACCTTTCGGAGTGAATGGAAAATCAAGGGATAAACTCCGAGCAATATATTCTACTATTAAAATAATGAGATACATCGGTTTCCTCTCTTGAAAACACTAGAAGTGTGAGAATGGGGTAATTCAGTCTTCAAGAACCCCTTAATCTTGAACCCCTTAATAATTGTTTGATTTGAGTTTTCTAAGATTACTTGTAGGAATATGATTAGTGCGAATTACATTATAGAAAATTCATGATTATTATGTTCCGTAATGAATTAGAATCTTGTCTAAATTAATGAGAATGCAATATTAATGTGTTTGATTTGTAGAATTTTTTTAATGATAAGATGTATAAGAAATTATATTTTTATTTTTTTATCCTCCAAATTTAAAATAGCTAATAAATTTAGTTAAAACATCATTATGAGAATCGTAAGAAAGCTTAATAAAAATATAGAAAAAATTCATATGTAAAAAAATTTAGATTCAATAAAAAAACTAGAACCCATTAAAAATTAGGTTTAAAAACCTCATAAAATTTAGTGACGATCATAAACAGGGTATGTTAAACAATCATAAAAATGATCATAAGTATTGATGTTGAAGATCTCAACAATAATGTTGCATGCCATCCCTCTTTAGGGTGAAATTTCTCTTGACCTTAGAATCTGCAAAACATAAACAAAGAACTCAAAGAGCGAGGGGAACCGAGGGTGGTTGCCTCGCCTAAGGGCTTTTGATGCCTAAGTCAGTATGCTAGTGTTATTTTGACACAGTCTTAAGGGAGAAATGACATACCTCTTATTTGAGTAGACGAAGGTCTTTATACCTGAGGCCTCACGAGAGAAAGCGTGTCGAAGAAGCCTCAGGAGCATGTAGGGGAAACTTTTCAGGAAGCTTTTCGGGACACGATGACTGCCCTTGATTAGGCGAGGTCGGGATTTCTCCTTCGAAGAATCTTTCCTTTGTCATGAATTTTTTTATGCGATGTGACACATGTCGTCACACTGTTGGTGGTGGGAAACACCTGTAACAGTTAACCCCAGTCGAGAACTTAGGTGGCTTTACTCGCCCAGGTCTGAAGACTTCTTCACCCAGGTTCCTTATTCGGGCTACCTCTTTGTAGTGATAAGCTAAGGGCTCCACTCGTCTCAGGCAATTCACACTCGTACTTGAAATTTGTTCTGTTGGGAGGCCCGCGATGAATGAAATTAATGGCATGATCATATTTTGTCGAGATTCGCCTGTGCGCGTGTATCTGATTACTTTCGCCGCAATTCAAGATGTTCATTCCTGGGGAGTAGGAGCAATAATGGCACGTGGATGCATACAAAAGAGCGTGAGAGTCATCAATAGCGAGGCCTGACTCATTGATGCATCACTTCACCCCTACGGACATGTGAGTGACGCTTGATCTCCCTAAATCTCCTCATTGGTTAGTGAAATGACCGTTTATTGGGCATGGATTCGCCCCGACGGTTGCCATCATGACATATTTTAATGCCTATTAAATGAGCGGTTTCCTTCTTCATGGCCTATGTTATGGGTGTTCTCCCAACCACCAATGATGGGTTGACACGTGTCACGGTGCAGCAGAGAACCACTAGTAAATTCTCAAAAGAAATGAATCGACCTCGTCTGGTCGATCTTGAGGAAGCTCGGGTCGCGCAGACCCAAGATCAGACAAGGCAGCAGGAATAAAGCTCATATTACCTCGAGCGCAAGATCATCATTGATCAATAAGCATGTCTAATCACCATGTCAAAATGTCATATCAGCCACTAAAATGTCACATCCAAAGTACATCGACAATTAATGACCGTCACTTTATGTCAAAAGTCACATCCTTTTCGTCCAATCAAGGACGAGCATTGTGTCCCAGGACGCTTCCCCAACATGCCACCAAGGCTCCTTCGACGCGCTTCCTTCCACCCGATGACTCAGGTATAAAGACACTCACTTACTAATAGAAGAGATATGCCATTTTTCCCCTAAGAAAACTTTTGTTAGAATAATGTCAGGATACTGACTTAGGCATCGAAGGCCCTTAGACGAGACAACCACACCCCTGATTCTCCTCACATTCAGGTTATTTGTTTATATTTTGTAGATCCCTGGCCAGGAGGATGGTCATACTTAGCAAGAGAGACAAGTGTCAGTACTATTGGGAGAAGATCACATGCTACCTAATAGTTGAAGTTTTCGGCATCAACAACGGGCTCCGTCAGTGGGAACGACGACAAAATCATTCCTATCCAAAGCATTTGAAACTTTCCACCTCCCACAATGAGGGGATGTGTTTGGAATCCTACAAAGATATCCTTCTCAGGTGGAGGGCTAACCCCCTTCTCAGGATAACTTAAAAATAAAAGACCTCCCCCACGTCGGGGCCAGTGGTCGCAGGGTTTCGACAAGCTTTCTTGAACTCTTCTAGAGGTCTTGAGAGCTCCAGTCACTTTTCGACCTTGGATTCGGAATCATGATGACTTGGTCTGGCTCCCATACCAAGTAGAGCCAAAAGGAAACTCAACCCACGGGCAGCATGCAATTTCTGAACTAAGGATGAAAAATGCCTCAATCTTTCCCACAAGGTGAACAAGGAAGGAAGCTAACGCGCCCAGATTCGAGATGATCCCAAAGGATGTGAGTGGAAGGGATACTTTACCTAATCTTGAGGCTTGCTGAAGAAAGTTTATGAAAGATCGAAAGGATAGAGGTGGTGAAAGAATGGAATGGTGACGCAGAATGGATGAGATTGATTGTGGCCGGTAAAAGTGCTCCATTACAGATAAAAGGTCAAGGTTGCCGGCTGGGTTACAAGCCCCTTTCAAGGATAAGGTTTTGCAACAGAGGGGATTTCCAGCTATAAGCCAGTAACCAACACAGACAAAAAGGGTTCACCACACAAACTTATCGACGGTAAGAAAATCACAGCGAGTGGAACGATGGCATCTTTGAGGCACAACATTTAAAATATGACAGAAAGGGAAACAACAACCATGGAAAGAAGATCCAGGAGAATCTTAAGAGGAAAGACCTCAGAACGGAAGAGGGCCTAGAAGGGGAAGGACACAGTTCTCCCAAGTAGATAAGAACAACGAGGGGGTAAGAATGAGGGTTGGTAAGGGGCTTCAGCTCTTCCAGGAAGGCGAGGATGAAGAAAATGATAAGGAAAACCACCGATTTATAGGCCTTGAAGAAGGTAACCACTCATTTAATGGGCGTTAAAGGGGGCCACGATGGCGACCATTGGGAGTGCGCTACAACCAATGAGAAAATTTTGGAAGACTAAACGACGGGATGAAACGACGCGTCAGGAATGAAGTGACGTATTGAGGAGTCAAGACTCATGGATTAGTGACCCTCACTCTCCTTTGCGTGCACCCACGCACCGTTAATGTTTGCCCTCCCAAGAAATTAGCGATCACTGAATCGCTAAAAAGGTAAAATGACTTAAGCGTAATGTTCGAACCGCGACAACAACGGTCAGGTAATTAATTCCATTTGGTGCGCTCCACTCTGAGGAATGACTTTTGAACACATGTGTGAAGTACTCAAGACAGGCTCTTAGTCTATCGCCAATATAAAGGAAACTTCGACGAGGAGCTAGGATAATGAAGTCTTCAGACCTGGGTAAGTAAAAGCCACCCAAGTCCTCGACTGGGGGCAATTGTTATGGGTGTTCTCCCAACCACCAATGGAGGGATGACATGTGTCACATCATAGCAGAGAATCACTAGTAAAGTCTCGAAGGAAATGAATCGAGCTTGTCTGGTCAATCTTGAGGAAGCACGGGTCACGCAGACCCAAGCACAGGCAATATAGCAGGAATAAAGCTAAAAAAACTCTAACTACCGCGAGCGCAAGATCATCATCGCCCGTCGAAAGTAGCACCGAATGGGTCTAATCACCATGGAAGAATGTCAGATCAGCCACCAAAATGTCACCTCGAAAGCATATCGACAATTAATGTCCATCACTTTATGTCAAAGGTCACATTCCTTTCATCCAGTCAAGGACAGTCAGGACAGACATCGTGTCCCGGGAAGCTTCCCTAACACGCTCCCGAGGCTCCTTTGACATGCTTCCTTCCACTCGAGGAATCATGTATAAAGACACCCACTTACTAATAGAAGAGGTTTGCCATTTCACCCCTAAGAAAAATATGACAAAATAATGTCAAGATACGTACTTAGGCATCAGAGGCCCTTAGACAAGACAACTACCCCCCGATTTTCCTTGCCTTCAATTTCTTTATTTGTGTTTTGTGAGATTACTCTATAAATATATTATGCAGTGTCGTGTGGCACTGCAGTGTTGCTCAATTGCAGTGGGTCCCACTCAATGACATATTTGCAATTAATTTATTAATTTGTGTAAATCCCTAAAAAATCTGATGGGCCTTGACCTAGAAGATACATATTGATATTATTTAATTGGTCACAGTGTTACAACTGCATCAGCATAAAATTGTGTGATTAAAGGTTTTTTTGTAAATGAAAATATATTTAACCAAAAGATACTTGCATAAATACAAGGGGTATACCCCAGGGAGAGAGATTTACAAGTAAAATAGCGTATTTCCTAAATCCTAGGTCAACCTAGAGTCAACACCAAAAAGGACAGCTTAGTCAAGACCTAAATGTTCAAGCATTGTCTATCTCTAAGAGAGACCTTATATTCTGGACCTTACAAAATTTAACGCTAAGGTCATTAAGATCAATACTTGGATTAACCACATGCATGCAGATAGAACAGATTATCGACAAACTAGAACATTTAAAATGCAAAGGCCATTTATAGTACAAGACCCAAGCTTACAAAGATGTAACACAAAAGACACATGAAAACCCAATATAACAGTCGACAAGACCTTTATAAAACAGGCTTGCAGTTACAAAACCCAACAAGGGTGTGTAAGTAAGTGAGTGAGAGGGGGGTTGGGGATGGGGACCTTATAAATTGGGTTTACAAAATCTAAGTCCAATCCAGGGTGTGGGACGCCAGGTCCCACTGTTCGACCAGTTTGATGTTGTTAGAGTCCTCTTTGAAGCCCTTAGCATGAAAGAACTTGCCTCTTACATTATCTGAAATGAGCCTGATGATTATTTTTTTGTCTCTATTCTTACCTCCAAACACCCTACAGTTTCTTTCCTTACAAATGTAATAGATAAAGGAAGAGAAGATAACTTTGATTTGGTATGCTCTCAAGGATTTACCCTTCCTCTTCACTAGTAACCAAGATATCAGTTGAGTCTGGTTCGATGCTTCACAAGTCAGTTCACATTTCCCAATTAAGGATTTCCACACTGATTTAACATATTTACATTCAATGAATAGATAAGCATTGGTTTCAACATGGCCTACACAAAAGGTACAATCCAGTGAATTCCCTACTAGGGAATGATTCAAGTGTGCAATTTTATCTTTGATGGCCAACTTGTTGAGGATAGCCAACCAAGTAATAAAACTACATCTAGAGATATGAATTTGAACCAAATTAACCTTACCCATCTTGCTGTTTCCCTCTCATGTGCCAAGGCTCTATAGGTATGATATGATGAGAATGAGTTACTAGGGCTTGCAGTCCAAGTCTTGGAATCTGGGAATAAGGTTTGAGGTGGAGGTAAGTTGGTATTCCTAAATTCCAACCATTGTCCATTTTGAAACATCCTTGTGGTGGGCCATGACCATTGTCCATCGTGGACTATATCACTAACTTTGGATTCCAAAAGTCAACCAGTACCAGATAGAGTTCTCTAACTAAGATAGGTTAGAAGAATACCTAAGGGGTGCCATGGTTCCGTCAATAATTTGATATCCCTACCGTTGCCCACAAAATCTTTATAGAACAGCACAAATTTACTATTTAGCTTGAGTAGTTTCCTCCAAACCCAAGATGAGTTAGTTCTGTGAGTTTTCCTAATTCTCTCAGAGTTTTGTCTCACAATAGTCATTCTTCAAAATCTCTAGATTTCATGTATCGAGCATATCTAGAGATATAAAAAGTGTTTTTTATTTATTTTACGTGCCCACACACGTCCTAATGTGTTTTAAGATTAGCTTGAAAGATCTTAGTGTGGATCTCACAGACTGTTGTTTGTGAGAATACAAGTTCGTTGTTTGCAATGATGCTTGATAGACTACAAGATGTATAATTCATATATTTGTATGTCTTAGATTTAATATATATATATATATATATAATGGATCTATTCCAAAAGAGTGTTTTTCAATTAAAAAGTTTTTATCTTTGGGATCTGCGACGATGCGATCGTTCATCATTTTATAAAATTTTTTAAACATCACCTCACCTTCCTGTATGGTTTCCCCTCATGGTTCTCTGGAGGCGTAACGACCCTGCCAACGGGCCTTTTTGTAGTGGGGGAAGATGTTTTCCGTGCAAGAGGCCACCATAATTTGAGTGAGTGCTAATGTGTTTGTCCTTCTTAACCCAATTATCGTAGAGGGCGCGACCACTATATCCTTTTTTGTTCACTGTGTGATCACCACATTGGCAGGGATTCCTTCCCCAGACAATGAGGAATGTGGGTTTCCCTTATCGCCCCACGCCTCGTCAGAGTGGGATGAGAACATCAGACTGATTTTCTCTTTTTAGAGGAACGAATGCTTCCAGTGTTTTGGAAAGGAACAATTCTATGTCATCCCCACAGACGGCGCCAACTATTAATGCCAAAAATCTCAATAATAAATTTGCATGCCATCCCCTCTTTAGTATGGAATTTCTCTTGACCTTGAAATTTGCAAAACACAAACAAAGAACACAAAGAGCAAGGGGAATAGGGGGTTGCCTCGCCTAAGGGCCTCCGATGCCTAAATCAGTATCCTGGCGTTATTTTGACATAGTTTTCTTAAGGTAGAAACGACACACCTCTCCTTTAAGTAGACGAGAGTTATTATACCTGAGGCATCGCGGGAGAAAGCATATCGAAGAAGTCTCGGGAGTGTGGAGGGGAAGCTTTCTGGGACACGATGACTGCCCTTGATTAGACAGGTTGGAGGTGACCTTTGACATGAAGTGACGAGCATTAAATGTTGATGCCCTTTCGAGGTGACATTTCAGGGGATGATCTAACATTCTGCCATGACGATTGGATTCGTTAGTGTTCGGACCTATAAGAAGGCGCCACTGAGATGTTATTTTCGATGGGTAGTGATTCCCCTAGCACTCAGGGTTATTCGAGCTCTCTTCGCGAGCTTCATTCTTGTTGTCTTCATTTGCTCAGATTTGTATAATCCGAGCTCCCTCAGGACTGACTAGGCGGGTCGGGTTTTCTCCTTCAAAGAATCCTTCCTTTGTCATGAATTCTTTATGCGGCGTGACACATGTCGTCATGTTTTGGTGGTCGGGAAACACCTACAACAATAAGTATAAAAAAATCTAAAATAGTCATTGGCATGCTTTGAAAAAAATCAGGCGCGCCAAAAATTTTCAGTGCCTCGCGCTACTTCCTTCTTGCTCCAGATTTCAATTGTTTAAATAATATATATTATATATATTAAATATAACTATGTGATAAATGCATTATATTTTTTATATATAGTATATATTATATAAATTTTATGATATTACATTCAAATTCACTCGGGAGTGTGAGGGACAGCTTTGGTGCTGATTTTTTTAGAATTGGTGTACCTATTTTTTATTTCCATTTTATCTTTAGCTATTTTATTTTTTTCCCTAAAACTAGCATTTTCTTGACGTACTCCAACATTAAATTTGGGTTGAAACCCCCAGGCCCAATAAAATAAAATGTGAAAGAGAAGATTGTTACAGACCCCATCAATATTGGGTTTAAAGCTCAAATGCCACTAAATTTCAATAATGACATCAAATACTCAAGTTTTAAAACTCAATTTAAGATATAATAAATTTTTTACTTTGTAATAATAGATAATTTTTTTAATCTCACCTCACCAATCAATTAATGATTTAAAATGAATAGACATTAATATCCTTATTTTACAGAATTACGGTTGAAATTTTAATTATATGTTTATTTAATTTTAATCTCATTTGTTTAACGAATTTAATAGTGGCCTAAAAATTAGTTAAGATGGGTTAAAATAATCATCATATCTTTTAATTATGGGAAGCTATTTTGATGTTTAATAATACTGAATATAAGCAAAATATACAAACTACATCACATGTCTACAATTTTTACCAGAACGCATGGGTATATTGCAATACTTAATTTAATTATTTGCCAATGAACATCAAAGGAAGGCACATGCCATATAAATATTGGTCAGCTTCTGGGTCCCCACTTCTTCCAATAATCTCACAAGCCACCTCCACTAATATAAGCATTGAACTAGGTGATCCAAGCAGATATGGACCAACAACGGAATAACTTCTGGGTGATCCAAGCAGATATGGACCAACAACGGAATAACTTCTTTGATCAAACAACCATAGGAAATAGTTCAGCTGACAGGGCCCCAATAATTTTTAACCCGCCCTGTCATTTTACGATCTTAATTATCAGTTATAATTTTTAATTCAACAATAATCATTTGATCTTATAGTTTCGGCTATGATGCCAGCTTCGTCTAGAAAAAGTATCTACTTTTGAACGAATGAGTTTCTAAATGTTGAGAATGATGCCCTTAAAACACATGATGTAAAGAATTTATTACTGATTAATAAATAAAGTAGTCTTCATTTAATACTCAGTTATATGTATGTATGATACTTTATAAATATCGTAATAATTTCATGATTATTATAAGTAACCTAAATAATGTATATATGAGTTATATGTAAGAGGATAATGTTTAAGGACATTAATAAAATCTATAATTAAAAACTAAAATTGGGATCTATAATTAATAAATAGTTACAAGGATAGCTTATTTCATTAAGAACGGAACAGTTTTATCCGGACTCTAATCTGAAGCCATTGAGAATGTACTTTATATAATGATATTATATAGGACTAGGACACGATAAATTTGAATTTATGATAATATCATTAGCATATAGAGTATTCAATTTTTATTGACCTAATGATTATTTATAGAACGATCTTAATTTAGAGTGATCAACCCCATTTATGGCGTTATGCTTTTTGGTTTACTCGGTAAATGTTTGTATATCTCATTGAACCTAATTCCTTGTATTTTTTAAGCATAATGAAATAAATAGCTAGGAACGTTAATAGATATGATGAAATCCATTCTTCTATTATGTAGTCAGAGAAATAGTTCCATTGAGTATGAATTCAGATCCTGAAGATATGCTGATCTCAATTTATGATGAGCATAAATTATTGATAATTAATGAAAACTCAACGAGAAAGAAGTAATTTATTTACCCACATCTAATTACGAACTATTTAGGGAGGATTTGTCTATATATAATGATTATATCGATAGATTATTCAATTCTTTGAGTAATTAATATCTACAATTTTGAGAGTGCAATATCAAATTTATAATGGAATAACTGTAGAATTAATAAAATGATATATTATTTAAATAACTGAAATCGTCATTGATATTATTGTAGCATGAAATTTCAATTCCATGAGTACATGTGCCATCTTGATTGTTGTACCCAAATTCTCAACACGCCCGCCCCAGGCCCATGAGAAGACACCAAAAGAGTTGGGTGTCCAGTTCGAGAAACATCATGATAGGCTGACAAATGGGTTGACAAACAGACCAAGGAAAGGCCCTGCATAAATGTGTCAAGGCCAAGGGTAAGGAGCCTCTGCATATCCATATCGAGGCCAAGTGATAGGCCTCTACATGAACATGCCAAGGCTAGATAAGAAGCCTCGACATATTCATGTTGATGCCTAATGGCACGCCTCGGCACGATGGGCCGAGGCTAGGAGAAGGATGCCTCGGCATATTTATGTCGAGGCCAAATATCACGCCTCAAAATGGTATACCGAGGCTAGGAGTCAGACACCTCAGCATTCTCACGCTGAGGCCAGATGCCACGCCTCAGTGTAAGAACGTCGAGGCTAGGAGTTAGAAGCCTCAGTGCAAATGATCAAGGCTAACATCAATGGGTTCCTAACTTAAAGGTCCTAGGAGCCCCGCTAGGAGAAGTTTGCCATAATATCATAGGGACTTGATTTGTATCAAAAGGCTACCAAAACCCAAGCAGGGTGCTAGAAATGCCTAAGTCTATAGGACACCATAAGATGAAGAAGGTCTGAGCCAGCATGGGTTCTATCATGGCAGTCGCCGATTGGCTGAGGCGCAAATTCGCCATGAAAATAGTGTGTCATCAACATCATTAATTACGTTCTACCAATTATAAGCAGACGCGAGGAATATCGTACAAGACACCTCGAATAAGGTGCCAATTTGCCAAACCGCGACAAAGCATTCGATGCTAAAGAACGAGTAGTTAAGATTGAAGCCCATGTTCCCTAGTACAAGAATAGGTTGGACTGACCTATGACGTCAGCCTCTACCAATTTGTACCCCTAGTGCACCAATGAGAATATGCCAAGGGTATGAAATTATTAAGGTTCAACACCTTATTGGAGAAGCTGATCAAGGCAAAGTGTTATTGGAGGATTGAGAATGAACCATACATCCACCTCAAGCTCCAACATACAAGCCCACACTATAAATAAGAGGAGTTGCCATGGTGAAAGGTATGCAACCAATTCCTTTAGAAGACTCTCAATATCATTCCAATTATTTATACTTCTACTTATATTTCTCTGACTTAAGAATCAGTAGAAAAACAAGGAGATCACCCCCTTAGTCCGGTCACCTAGTTGCCTTCCCCAATTGCAAGTCACGATGGGCATAATCCAAGGAATGAGACTTCTTAGTTTTCTGTTTGAATTCCACTTATGTCATTTTTACGTGGTTAGACTTCAATTCAATCTAATTGTCCTTTGAACCAAAATCTCCTAAAAATAAGGGTGTGCACGGTTTCGTTTAGTCGATTAGTAGGCTATTTTTGTAATGGAACTGAAGTATGTTAAAATTAGATTATACACAGTAAATTATTCTATGTGAAATCTTATTGTTTTTCCTTGAATGAGATCGCACCTCACAGAAACCCTGTGTGACTTGATGTTGGCCAACTACCTCACTAGTAGGATGTGGTCACTTATCAAATAAAGGTTATTTGGTAAGAGCTATATGATAATTCAAATTGGAGATTATCTTGTCACTTATCAGATAAGAGTTATATGATAATTCAAATTATAAATGATTTTATCAAGAAAAACCTTATAGATAGAAATGTCAAGTTAAAAGCAATCTTCTGCTATAGTTTAAGGAGATCACGCCATTAGACTCCTATGTGGTCTGATGTGACCGGCCATCTCTGTTAGATGGAGATGGTCAGTTATCTGATAAATGTTATTTAATTAATTTTAAAATTTAAAATTTTAAATATTCAATTTTTATCTCCTCTTAAAAAAAGAAATAATGATTTATACTAAAAAAGTTGATAAGCAGTTTTCGTGCTCTCCCCCTCTCATTCTCTAATTTTGGAAATTAGACGTCTTAAAGAAAAGTAGAGAGATTTTCAATTCCTAGGATTTTCGCCCTTATATAGAAATCTGAAGAGAGTTTTTGTTTCCCTCTCATGCCTTCTCATATGTTGAGATTATAGTGGGATCCAAAAAAGTAAGCGTCTGATCCATCCTCATTTACATTGAGACTCCCACCATACGTCCTTTTAGTGCCAGGGACTAGGTGGGAAGATCCAAGGATTCGAACAACTGTATCGTTCTTGAAGAGTTCGAGAACCCTGACCATACGTCAATAGTTCTAAGCACCCCAGTTTAGACTTGGTTGTCATGGAATGAGTATTTGTGGAATGGGAGGATTTGGTGGCAGTAATGAGCTAGGAGTGACCTCTAGTTATGGAACAAATGAAGATAAATGAGAGAACATACTGTTATCAGTAGATAAAATAGAATCAATAAGATGTGAATGAGACTTATTACTTGAAGAGAAGCCTGATGAAGATGGACTAAGTTGAGCTGGTTATGTAGTGGAAATTGAGGCAACATGACATGTAATTGTAATGGTAGGAATAGACCAAGCATGTAAAGAGGAGGATAAAACAAGAACATGGTCAGTGGGTGAAGAAGATAAGAAACTAGTTTTGAAAAAACAACCCAAAATTTTAACTAAGTTTTAGTTCACTATTTTATCAAAAACATCACGGAAGCGAGGTCAATTTTTTTTCTTGTAACTAACTCATACTAAATAAAAACAATATATTGAGGAACATCAATCCTTCATCAATCCTTTAATACATAAAAAGTCTTACATAAAATCATTCAAGAACTAAAGAGTGCGTGTTTTGGAGATTCACAAACTAATTAAAATGAAACACGACATCAAGTAAATATTTTCTAAGACTTTCTAAAAAGATTCATTAGCTCTCGTCTATTGTCAGAGACTCTAGGTCTCTTTGACAATAAACTCCTCATCACTGTTATCATCATCTGAAAATTTATAATAAAATGAAGTGAGTATATACCCGGTAAGTAACATTCACATGAGTAACACAAAGCAACATTCACAGTCACACACAAAACATAACACACGCAAAGCTTTCAGATCTTTCTAATAGGGTTCGCTGGCTAACTTTCATTAAAGCTCGCCACCACACCCAGAACAGAGATACCCGTCGGTAATTGTTAACTTGTAAGGCAAGTACAAGTGACCTTCTTCACGAGTACAACTCTGCACCTTCAAGGAGGTGGAACCAATTGCATAATGCCTTCCTAAAAAACTAACCAGATCATATAACAGAGACCCTCCCCCTAAGGATTAGGCAAACATAGACCTTCCTCAAGGACAAGACGAACATAGTAGAATGGGGGGCACGTGACTCTAATGGCACAGAGCAATTTCTTTCATGCATTCATACAACATATCCTTATCTTATAATGTATATTAAGTATCAAACATATAGCCTAACATAATACATTAACATTACAATTTAACAATAACAAAAATAAAGATAACATCAGAGAACACTATACATCACAAAACATAAATAACGTTTCATTACAAATTTTTTATTCTACAATTCAAACAGTTGGATATGCAAATTTCACTTACCATATATATATATATATCTGCAACTTCCTAAGGTTCAAGTCCTGAAAGGATGAGGGAAAAAATTCTATTCTTAGATGTTTCAAACACACACAAAAAAACAGTTTTGATGTCTGGTTTTGAAAATTTCATTATAAATTGTACCAAAAGTAAAAAATTACAAATATAAATTCTGAACGCTAATACATGTCTCGAAGATCAATTTTTTTAAAGTTTATAATTTTTTGTACATATTTTCCTATCCAAAAATCACTTTCAACTATGGTATGTCTGGCAGTAAAATGAGATTAAGATTTTTAAGTTTAACTACTCATTTGGTATATCATATCTTATAAAAAAAATTATGAAAATTTAGACAACTATATTTTACGTATGATAAAAACTACTGTAAAATATTTGGGTCAAAATGATGTGGCTTTTACTGGAAAAAAAGCTATGAAAATGAAGTGGTCTGCTTCTAATTTCTTATTTCTAAATTCTAAAGAGGATCTGAGAAACATTTTGACCATACAAATGAACTTGTAAAATTATGAAAATTTTACACGAATCTTATATAATAGTAATATTTTTTTCAGAATTTTTTACTAATAATTTCTTAGTAAAAGAAAATTGTTTTTCTCTACTGTAAGAATTTTCACCGGTAATCCACAACAACAAATTTTTATTCTACTTGCAGTACACATCCGAATACTAAATCCAGAACACGTTAACATTGATTTTTGGGTAATTAAATCATATGGTTTTCTTGATAAAAATTATAACTTAAAGTATTTTTGAAGAAATCACATTTAAGGTTGAGTTTCACAAAAGGAATAATTAAAATAAAAAATAATTACTGATAGTTTGATCTTCTTTTGGGTTGAAAGGGAATGCTGCGAATAATCAAATTTCGAGCCAAGAATTTAAATATAATTTTAGAAGGAAAAACATTCAAAGATTGTGATTTTTACCATAAACTCATAATCATTCAATAGGATCTGGGCACTCTACTAAATTTGTGTTGCTGAGATAGAATTTAGAAATTCAAAAGGGGTGACTAATCACTCATGAGAATCAAAGAAGAATCGTTGAAAATGATTAAAGGGCAAAGGGTCGTGCGATTTATGAGAGATTAAGCAATAAACTGTAATAGAGAGAGAGGAATTATGATTGCCGTAGCAAGAGAGGAGACGTGGGTGGTTTTGTTGTTCACTTAGGGAGGGGGTCACTTATGGGAGTTGGTTTAAGGCCAAATTAGTTGTCAACATAGAGTAATCTTTTTCTTATGCTAAGTTTCAATTCCTTTTTTAAGGATAATTAAACTAATACTAGATTTGCTTTGTTTCTTAATTATGAAATCAGTTAAATTTTTAAATTCAAAAAATGAGTTAGCAAGTTCTGTTAATAGAATTTGGATAATTCTATACACATAATTTATAACCTGAGCAAAATATCACTAAAACGATCATAATTATTAATTAAATTGTAAAACAATGATGTAAAACTTACAATGAAAAATGTGTATGTTATAATCATCTAAGAAAATAAAACAATAATAATAATAATAATAATAATAATAATAATAATAATGTGAGTTATGCTGAGCAATACTTAATTATTTTAAAAAAATAAAATTCAAATCGAAAATGTCGGGTCTTAAAATATATCTGTGTGTGTTTTCATGAAAAACAACATTAATACATGTAGATACTGTATCTTGTCCGGTCCAATAATTTAAATATATACATGTTGTTTATTACTCTATTTACTAGTCTAAGACAATGTTTGATTTTTGAAAAAGAAAACACAATGTCTAAAATAGATAAATAGACTAGAGACTAAAAATATAAGAAAAAAGTTTAAGGACAAAAAAAATAAAAAGGGAGCATAATGACTAAAAGAAAAAAATTGAAACCCTAATTTTGCCAATAAATAGGGAGGAGGTTTTCACTTGAGAGGAGACTTTTTGGAGTGAGAAAGATGAGAGGTTTTTGAGATAAGGAGGGTGATCTTTTTAGAGAGAATGTGTGAGAAATAAGAGAGATTTTTTTAGAGAGAGGAAAAGAGAATTTACATTTCTATTCATCTTCTCTAATTCTTTTTCTTAATGTAGTTTAAATTTCTTGCATCTCTACTAATAAGATATATTATTCATTCTTCTTCATCATTTCACTTTCATACTCATGTATAGAGATGGCAACCAGGATGGTCCTGCCTGGCAATGCTCGGCCTGTGCGGTTCATGGGCTGGTCCTCGGCCTTTTCAAGTGGTTCACAGGCCGGTTCCGGGCCGGGCCACTGGAATTTTAAAGTGGCCCGGGATGAACCACTAAACCGGCCTATTTTCCCTCCCTTTAATGTGATTTAATTCTCAAAAATATAGATGGGGAGAGTTGAACCTTGATGGGGAATAGATGAAGTGTAAGGATTACCATTAAACTATATGGAAGTCATGTTACTTTTTTTAGTTATTTTCTTTTTTTACTTTAGAATCTCAATATAAAAACTTGTCATACTAAATAAAATAATTATTTTATTCATTGAATTAAATAGTTGTATTACTATAAATTAAGAACATCCCAATAAAGTATTCATTTAATAAAAGTTATAATAATTATGGAGACTCTAAGTATCATAAGTTTATTATTTTTTATTTATTAAATTTGAGAGTTGCATCGCTGTGTATTAGGCACATTCCAAATAAGTTGGCACTTACATATTTATCAATAACTTACAAAATCTCAAAAATTAACCCCCCTCCAGGCTAGGCTCGTTAAAGCCTTTACTAGAAAGAACCTCATTGAGGAAAACCCAGAAAAGAAAAAAGAGTACTAGTCATAAGAACTAACCCATGCAAGATTTTAAAATCTGAATCATCTATAATTCGTTTTCATTAACATCTAAATCTTGAAAATCTTAAATAATGTCGTCTAGTCATTCTTGTCTTCCTTGGATGTGGCATCATTACAATCTTTAACACTAATGAGAGCTTTAACAATATCAGAAGCTAATCTACTTTTTTTTCTTCAATTACACGCCCACATACACTAAAAGCATATTCGGATGCTACTGTTAGAGACCAGAGGGGTTGATAGATCACGCGCCATAATAGAAAGAATTGGATAACTCGTTGAATTTTCTTTTCACCATTGTAAAATATCTAACAAATCATTTTCTTTAATTCCATATTCTGTTTCAAAAAATTTATAAAGTTCTGATCTGTGAGGAGTATAAATAATGTTCTTCATTTCAAATTTCATTCTTTGTTGAAAAAAATTCATAAAATTACATACTCGTGCATATGAACTACTACCATCGTTAATATTACAATCATCATTTTTATATTTTGATTCATATGTTGAATAAAATGAATTTAATTCTGATTGAATAAAATAGAGTTTTTTACTTTTTTGTCTTGTTAATTGGTGTTAGGGTATGCCCTTGGACCCTTGTGTATTTTTCGTTAATTGAATAAAATATCCATTTAAACAAAAAATATTATCTATTTATTTAATTAAATACATTTATCTCAAAAATATATTTAATAAAATATTTAACAAAATGTATTGAAAGATGATAAAAATATAACATGAACAATATTTACACACAAAAAAATCTTGGTCTAGTGGTAAGGTGTCCCATTAATAAGGAAGTGGTCAAGAGTTCAATCTTCAATATATACAAAATCAATGATTTTTTAGATAAAAATAAATTGACCATGGGCCAGGCCGATTCAGGCCCGGGGGTTGGACGGTTCAAACCGGGTCGGGCCATGTGGCAAAACTACCAGGCTCGTGCAGGTCTGGGCTGGTTCAGTCGGTTTCACGGGCCGACTCATGTAGTGTATATGCTTTGTTCCTTCTTCTTTATTTTTTTTATCTTAATCGTGAGTTTTATTTTAATACATTGATAATTTTTCTACAAATTTAATAATGAGATATTTTTTCCATCAACTCAATCAATGAGGATGACGAGAAAGTCTTTGATGCAAAAATTAACTCAATATGAATAACTCTTTAATGAGTTGAAATTGTACATTTGATGTAAAAATTCTCTATGATAATTTCTCATACATAAAAATGTATAACATGGAGAGTTAAACATATATATAAAGATTATGAAAACATTTGAGCTTCGAATTTAATGTTCTCATAAATCTTTTCATTTTTTAGATAATGTTGCTATTTTTGTGACATTTGTTTTAACTACTTACCATCCATAATCATTCATTTTCTGTTTGATTATCAATGAGGGAGAAAGGAAATATTGGTAATTAGTGAACTAATTGCTCTAAAATAAAAAATGATATATTTATATCCCAAACGAAAATATTCTATTTTGAAAATTTATTAATCATTTTAGCGACACTTGTTTGAACTAGTTATCATCCATTATCATTCTTTTGCTACTTGATTAGTAATAAAGGAAGAAAGATAATAAGGGTAACTAGTACACTAAGTAGTCCAAAATAATAAAAGGGTATATTTATATCCAAAAAAATATTCTATTATGAAATTTTTAGTCATCGTGTTTTCATGACACTCGGTTTAACTAGTTATCGTCCATGATTTGAATAGCAATGATTGAAGAGATAAAATAATTGATATTTGAATAGCAATGATTGAAGAGAGAAAATAATGATAATTAGTATATTATGTAATAAAAAATTATATATTTATGTCGGTTATGCATTTACATATGTGTATGTGTATGTATATATTATCGTAATAAAATTATACATTTATATAAGTTAATGTATATAAATATGAATTATTTAATATTTTCTTTTTTTAAATAATATAAGTATATTAAAAAAGAGGATGTTTGACCGAGGGTGAGTAGCCTCTGTTTAAATAGAGGGTGCCACTATGTCCCCTCCTCTCCTTTTCGTTCTTTTTCAATTTTGTTTTATATTTCTTTTCTATTATTTTATTTTTATTTTTCTATTAATATATATTAGTATTTATTCTAAATTATATTTTTATGCATCTTTTTTACATGTTTCACATGCTATTAATTTTTTTTATACTCTATACATCATCATCAAATTTATCATACATTTCTAACTTTTCTTTTACCCATTTTTTCTTTATATTTGTTGTTCTTAATTCTTATTCATTTATGTATCATTGTAATATTGTCATGCTTATAATGTGATTCTTATCTCATTCTCCTATTATTAGAGTTAATGTTCATAGATGTATGTATTACAACCTTAACATGTAGATTTAAATTTTGTTAATTTCGTTATTAGTTTTTCATTAAAAATCTCTAAGACGGACTTTGAGTTTTTTGGGATACCAAACTTCTCGAACTACTGAGGTCGGGAGTTATATTTGAGATACCAAGAATAATTCCAATAATGCTTTGATTTTAAAAAAATTAAAAAACTAAAACATATTTTTCAATGATCTTTATATCACCCATTAAATGTCGTTTACTTTGTTTCATTTTATGATACAAAACATACATAATGAAAAATTCAAAATTGGATTTCTTTAACATTATTTTAAAATATAATTTGGATAGCATTTGATTATATTTTGTAACCATTTTTCATAATGAGTTTTGTGGGGTGCTAATACCTTCCCCACATGCAAATGACTCCCGACCCAACTTTGAATTTTTGCAGACCAAAATATTTATTTTTAAAATTTGGTGACCCATCATGCTCTAAAATGGCTGGTCGCGACTCCGAAGTTCTTTTATTCAAAAAATGATTTTTCAATCGCCGCTCCACGTCGCAGGCACGTTGCGACAACTTGGCGACTCCACTAGGGACGCAATCGGTCTAACCTTTTTTAGATCGATAGAGAGTCAAGCCAAAATTTTAACATTTGCTATCCTTTTTCTGTGGTTCTTTGTTCGTTTATTTGATTCATCATTTTTCTTATTCATGTTTGTAGTTGTGTATAGTTTATTTTGTATGATGTATATTTCTTTACGTAATTTCTAATTCATACACATACACTAGCCCCATACCCGGGCTTTCCCTTTAGGATTATAGAGAGTGAGTAGTGGAATACCTTCGTGAAATTGAGGTTCCCGTGTAGGCTCATGAAAGTTCTCACTCAAGTCGATCATTTCGAGATAAAGTTTTGGGGCCTCTGTTACTCCATTTGGATAACAATGTGGACAGCCTGAAAGCCTTTTAAGAGTTTTAGACCCTAACTACACATATCTTGACAACCTTAAAACCTCCCATAATGAGCAATCAAAACCAAATCCTTGGGTCTCCCAATTGTATTAGGTAGGTCATGTTGAACATTTATGTGGTACTTGATATTTGCCATAATTTGTTTGTAATTTTTTTTAATCGAGTTATCATCATCATGGTCGTCATCATCCTCATCCTCATCCTCCTCCTCATCATCATCATCACCACCATAAATGTATCATTTTCATCTATATATTTATCGTTGATTACTATTGTTATTATTTTGGCATACAAGTACAATAAATTTTTGGGGGTGAATCTTATTTCCCTCCATCTTTTAGAATTGTCATTAACTCCATCCGTCAACATTTTTTCTAAACTCATGATTTGTATATAATTCTTCATTTCATGCATCAGAATTTTCATTATTTCTTTTGTGTATTATAAGTTTCACTTTAGTACATGCATCATAGGTTCATCATTTACTTCATTATTTTATAGGATTTATTTACTCTTTCATGCATTGAAATTTCTTTCATTCCTTCATGCATTATAGTTTCTTTCTTTCCCTCATGCATATGCTAATGTAGTTTTCTTTTTTTCATTTTAAAAAAAATGAAAGAGAAAAGGAAAACATATCTGGTGCACCTCCATTATCCTTAAAGAGCATAATCTCGAACTAGAATCATGAATGACAAGAAAAGGAAATCATAAGAGATAATGAAACAAGAAATTTGGGAGCTGAAACAACAAATGGCCAGAGTCCTGGAACTTCTCGCCACCAACAAGGGAAAGACGTGTCTTGAAAATTCACAAAAGGGCTCCATCACCATGAGATCAACGTCGATACTCCACTTTACCCTATTGGATTCACTCCATTCTACGAATGTCATCAGACAGACCAATTCCATGCTCCATCAATACCGATAAATGTGCAGCACTACATGTTTCCAAATCCCTAAGAATTGATGCATTTAAGAAAATTTGGGTACGACACCTTATCACAATCAAGTTTTCACCTCACAAAGAGAACATGATATGAGTGAATCATCATACCTGATCTCGATGACCCAAAAGCGCAGGAGCTCGTTATCAAACTAAGTGAAATTTCACTTATGAGTAATAAGTTGGATTTTCTAGAAGAGAGGTTACGTGCTATTGAAGGAACATATGCATGCGGTGCCGTTGATGCCACCCAATTATGTGCAGTCCTAGATATAACCATCCCTCACAAACCAAACTTCATGAGTTTGAAAGGTATGATGATAGTACATGTCAGATGAGTCACCTTATTGTGTATTGCAGAAAAATGACTACATGCAAGCATGATGATAAGTTGTTGATCCACTTTTTTCTCACAAAAATGACTACATGCAAGTACATCCAGTTGGATGGTCAACATATTCAGATTTGATGCGATGAATGTTTTAATGGTTGCAATATATCGATGTTTTCACATATCATTGTTGTCCTGACTATAAGTTCAATAATTGAGGTATCACTGAATTGTCATTGCTTCTTAGGGACCTTAAAAAGTGATGAGTAATGTCAAATTCCTCAAAGCTCTACCCATTATCTGAGAAATTTTTGTCATACATCTTCTTATCATGTTTCGTCTATTTTTAGTCGTCTCTTGCTTTCAGTTCTAGTTTTTTGTCCTATTTACGTTTCTGCTCATTTCAAAGTTAATAAATGCATTTCCAATTTTTCATTCATTGACGCCATACTCTTGTATCTCTATCATTTATTTCCTTTCACCCAACAAACCAACCCAGATTAGGAATGATGATTTTGAGAATAAACGCATAAAAATATCAAATATAGCATTGACAATCTTATTTTCAGTGAAGAGATAAATAAAAGTGAAAATAGTCTTCTTACTGGTGAGTAAATACATTGCAAAAAGATGTTATCCTTATCTAAGGTCATGTTCTTGTTGAATTTACTTCTGATTGGAAATGATGGGGAGACATTCTTTCTGCAATCCCAAACACTTTTATCAATTGCAAGCCCAATTGAGCCTAAAAATAATCTTCATTTCATCACCCCCAGCCAATGATCACTCCCTACACTAGGGCAATTATTAGTTTTGTCAATATATATGTCTCAAAAGGTGAAAAATTTCTCAAAGTGGCGCAAAGGAAAAGGACAAAGGCAAAAAAATTCAACAAAAAAATATAACAAATGCGAAAAAAAAGGTCAACACCAAGTGATCCTTGTGATTTTTCTAGATTGTCCACTTACTTTAGGAGAAATTTGTTCAACAAAAATTCTAAATGCATTTTCCCGTACAGGGTAATTTGTTGTAAAAAATCATGTACAACTATCCAATTTTGGTTTCTCATGACAAAATGTGAAAACCCACATTGTGGAAGTCTTTATTTGACAAAATTCTCAACGGATCATTGGTTTAGACATATCTTTTTCAGATGAGTTTTGAGCTTTTGATATCATTTCTTTTGACAGCATAAAAATCCTAGCCTACATTACAACCCAAATGAAAGTCCTCTCCAGACAAAGAATATCTATCTACAATAAGAGTATGGCTGTAAATAAGTTAATACCTTAATATATATTTGTCATGAGTAAGACATTACCTCTCAAAAGAAGAAAAAAAAAATAAGGAAATGATGATCACTATGAGTGAGAAAAGTAGTATGTGAAATGCTTTAATTCTTAAAAGAGTCGTTCCGAAACTGAGAAAATCTTATTCCACAATTTATTTTCTCATAACCTCTTCAAATCCTTGTTTATCAGTTTTTTTGTCAATAAAAAACCTTTATTCAAAATATTCACTCTATCATTCTTACTTTCTCCATTTCTTTCCTCCAACATCTAGAGCATATAGATGACAATGCAAATTACTCTTGAAATTACTTAAGAGCATGACTTTTGGCACAAAAAGGAGTTTGTGGGCATGGTGAAAACTTGAAAGGGCATCATTGGTCAAATAAAAGAAGATGGATAAATGTCAACATGTACATATATAAGAGGTTTGAAGTTATCTAAAAAATGCCATGAACAAGAAGGGGAATGTAGCTACAAAATAATATGATACGTACAAGTGAAAAGAATCAGATGAACAAAGGAGAAATAATTTATTTTTCTAACATTGGCAAAAAGCTGAATACTGGGGCATGATCCAGTACAAAGGGCACACCGTTTTCTCTATCATATGCTCAATATCTCATGTCAATATATGATTCTAGTCCAAACGACTGTTTAAAAGGATGATGGAGGTGACTACAATGACCCATTTAAAAAAAATCATCATACGATTCTCTTAAATGCTCACAATCATGTATATTGTACACAACTATCATGATCATCCCACTTCTAATATAAGTTGAGAATTTCATAAACATGCATCCTACTAATTGCTTCGTTTCAAACCACCAAGAGCATCCATTTTAAATCAAAGGCCACATTAGTCAACTTTAAAAAATCTTCAGATAATTTTCTTATAAATGTTCACAATCATGCATACTATGCATTCAAAATCATTATCTTGCAATGCATAGACATGCATCCCATTAGTTGTTTTGATACAATTCAAGTGCATGAATCATTTAGTGATATTCTTTCAAAATCCACGCATTAATTTTGACATTTAAAGCTTGCATTAATCTAGTTTTTGTTGTTATATGAGACTTGCATAAGTCAACTTCGAAATTTATTAATCCAGCTAAATCAAACCTGAATTGAGTCGAGGTTGAAGAATGTTTCAGGTCTATTTCCCTTAAAAATACCTTTGGTCAAATCGAACTCAATTTTGCCGTGGTCAAATCCTAGTGTCAGTGCCTGGTACATTTCAAAATATCTGGTTAAATTAACCCGAATTGAGTCAGGGTTGAAGCCTGTTCCAGGTCCATTTCCCTTTCAAATATCTTTGGTTAAATCAAACTCGACTTTGTTGCGGTCAAAACCCAGTTTCAGTGCCCAGTTCATTTCAAAATATCCGATTAAATCGAATCCGAATTGAGTCGAGGTCGAAACCTGTTCCAGGTCCGTTTCCCTTTCAAATATCTTTGGTAAAATCGAACCCAACTTTATCGTGGTTGAAGCCCGGTGTTAACGCCTGGTCCATTTTAAAATATCTAGTTAAATCGAACCTGAATTAAGTCGAGGTCGAAGCCTGTTCCAAGTCCATTTCCCTTTCAAATATCGTTGGTTTAATCGAACCCGACTTTGTCACGGTCGAAGCCCGATGTCAGCGCCTGGTCTATTTTAAAATATCTAGTTAAATCAAACCTGAATTGAGTCAAGGTTGAAACCTGTTTCAGGTCCGTTTCCCTTTCAAATATCTTTGGTTAAATCGAACCTGATTTCGTAAAGGTCGAAGCACGGTGTCAGCGCCTAGTCTATTTCAAAATATCCAGTAAAATTGAACCCAAATTGAGTCGAGGTCGAAGCCAGTTCCGGGTCCGTTTCCCTTTCAAATATCTTTGGTTAAATCAAACCCGAATTTGTCGTGGTCGAAGCCTAGTGTTAGCGTATAGTCCATTTTAATAAATTTGGTTAAATCCAACCTGAATTGAGTCGAGGTCGAAACCTGTGTCTATCGAGGTCTATTTCATGATGACGTCATTTCATAGAGCCCGAATCAGTCGAGGTTTCTATTCTCCTATTCCATATAGTGTTTTCTCATACCGATCAAAATATGTATCTAACCTTTGTACACCTTCTAAGCTTAGAAGCGTGAACAAATGGGGGCAACCGTAGATACTGTATTTTGTCCGGTCAGTAATTTAAATATATACATTTTGTTTATTAGTCTATTTATTAGTCTAAGACAATGTGTAATTTTTGAAAAACAAAAAAAGCCCAATGTCTAAAATAGATAAAAACATTTTGTTTATTAGTCTATTTACTAGTCTAAGACAATGTGTAATTTTTGAAAAACAAAAAAAGCCCAATGTCTAAAATAGATAAATAGACTAGAGACTAAAAATATAAGAAAATGGTTCAAGGACTAAAAAAATAAAAAAAGGAGCATAATGACTAAAAGAGAAAAAAGTGAAACCCTAATTTTGCCAATAAATAGGGAGTGGGTTTTCACTTAAGAAGAGACATTTTGGAGTGAGAAAGAGGAGAGGCTTTTGAGAGAAGAAGAGTTATCTTTTTAGAGAGAGTATGTGATAAATAAGAGAAATTTTCTTAAAGAAAGAGAAATTGTGTTTACATTTATATTCATCTATTCATCTTCTCTCATTCTTTTTCTTAATGTAGTTCAAATTTCTTGCATCTCTACTAATAAGATGTATTGTTAATTGTTCTTCATCATTTCTTCTATACTCATGTAGTGTATATGCTTTGTTCCTTCTTCTTTATCTGTTTCTCTTAATCTTGAGTTTCATTTTAATGCATTAGTGATTTTCCTACAAATTTGATAATGAAATATTTCTGTCATCAACTCAATCAATGGGGATGATGATAAATCTTTTGAGGGGTGTAAAATTAACTCAATGTGAATAAACCCTTTAATGAGTTAAAATTATACATTTGATGTAAAAATCCCCTATGATAATTTCTCATACATAAAAATGCATAAAATAGAGAGTTAAACATATATATAAAGATTATGCAAATATTTGAGCTTTGAATTTAATGTTCTCATAAGTCTTTTCATTTTTTAGATCATGTTGCTATTTTTGTGACATTTGTTTGAACTAGTTACCATCTACAATCATCCATTTACTATTTGATTATCAATAAGGGAGAAAGGAAATATTGATAATTAGTGAACTAAGTACTCTAAAATAAAAAAATGGTATATTTATATCCCAAACAAAACTATTCCATTTTAAAAAATTATTGATCATTTTAGTGACACTTGTTTGAACTAGTTATCATCCGTGATCATTCTTTTGCTACTTAATTAGTAATGAAGGAAGGAAGAAAATAAGAGTAATTAGTAAACTAAGTAGTCTAAAATAAAAAAGGTATATTTATATCCAAAAAAATATTATATTTTGAAATTTTTAGTCATCGTGTTTTCGTGACACTCGATTTAACTAGTTACCATCCGTGATTTCTCTTTTGTTATTTGAATAGCAATGATTGAAGAGAGAAAATAATGGTAATTAGTATATTATGTAGTCAAAAATTATATATTTATGTTGGTTAAGCATTTACATATGTGTATATGTATGTATATATTATCTTAATAAAATTATACATTTATATAAGTTAACTTTATATAAATACAAATTATTTAATATTTTTTTAAATAATATAATTATATTAAAAAAAGAGGATGTTTGACCGAGGTTAAGTACCCTCTGTTTCAATAGAGGGTGTCACCCTCTGTCCCCTCCTCTTTTTTTGTTCTTTTTTAAATTTATTTTATTTTTCTTTTCTATTATTTTATTTTTTATTTTTCTATTAATATATATTAGTGTTTATTCTAAATTATATTTTTATGCATCTTTTTTACATGTTTCACATGTTATTAATTTTTTTTACTCTATACATCATCATCAATTTTATCATACATTTCAAACTTTTCTTTTATCATTTTTTCTTTATATTTGTTGTTTTTCTTATTTCTTATTTATTTATGTATCATGGTCATATTGTCATGCTTACAATGTGATTCTTATCTCATTCTCCTACCATTAGAGTTAATATTCATAGATATATGGATTACAACATTAACATGTAGATTTAAATTTTATTAATTTCATTATTACTTTTTCATTAAAAATCTCTATGACGGACTTTGAGTTTTTTGGGATACCAAACTTCTCGAACTACTGAGGTGAGGGGTAATTTTTGAGATACCAAGAATAACTCCAATAATGCTTTCATTTCAAAAAACTAAAAAACTAAAAAATACTTTTCAATGATCTTTGTATCACCCATTAAAGGTCATTTACTTTGTTTCATTTTATGATACAAGACATACATAATGGGACATTCAAAATTGAATTTCTTTAACATTGTTTTAAAATATAATTTAGATAACATTTGATTAAATTTAGTAACCATTTTCTATAATGAGTGTTGTGGGGTGCTAATACCTTTCCCACACGCAAATGACTTCAGAGCCAACTTTGAATTTTCACAGACCAAAATATTTAATTTTAAAATTTGGTGACAAATCATGCTCTAAAATGATTGGTGGTAACTCCAAAATTTTTATTCAAAAAATGATTTTTTCAATCGCCGCTACACATCGCAGGCACGTTGCGACAGCTTGCGACTCCACTGGGGACTCAATCGGTCTAACCATTTTTAGATCGATAGAGAGTCAAGCCGAAATTTTAACATATGCTATCCTTTTTATGTGGGTCTTTGTTCGTTTATTTGATTCATCATTTTTCTTATTCATGTTTGTAGTTGTGTATAGTTTATTTTGTACGATGTATATTTCTTTACATAATTTCTAATTCACACACATACACTATCCTCATACCCGGGCTTTCCCTTTAGGATTATAGAGAGTGGGTAGTGGAATGCCTTCGTGAAATTGAGGTTCCCGTGCAGGCTCATGAAAGTTCTCACTCAGGTCGACCATTTCGGGATAAAGTTTTGGGGCCTCTGTTACTCCATTTGGATAACAATGTGGACAGCCTGAAGGCCTTTTAAGAGTTTTAGACCCTAACTACACATATCTTGACAACCTTAAAGCCTCCCATAATGAGCGATCAAAACCAAATCCTTGGGTCTCCCAATTGTGTTAGGTAGGTCATGTTGAACATTTATGTGATACTTGATATTTGCCATAATTTGTTTGTAAATTTTTTTAATCGAGTTATCATCATCATGGTCGATCATTCTCATCCTCATCATCATCATCATTATCACCACCATAAATGTATCATTTTCATCTTTATATTTATCATTGATTACTATTGTTATTATTTTGGTATACAAGTACAATTAAATTTTTGGGGTGAATCTTATTTCTCTCAATCTTTTAGAATTGTCAATAACTCCATCCGTCAACATTTTTTCTAAACTCATGATTTGTATATAATTATTCATTTCATGCATCAAAATTTTCATTATTTCTTTTGTGTATTATAAGTTTAACTTTAGTACATGTATCATAGGTTCATCATTTACTTCACTATTTTATAGGATTTATTTACTCTTTCATGCATTGAAATTTCTTTCATTCCTTCATGCATTATAGTTTCTTTCTTTCCCTCGCGCATATGCTAATGTAGTTTTCTTTTTTCGTTTTAAAAAAATGAAAGAGAAAAGGAAAACATATTGGGTGCACCTCCATTATCCTTAAAGAGTATGATCTCGAGCTAGAATCATGAATGACAAGAAAAGGCAATCATAAGAGATAACGAATCAATAAATTTGGGAGCTGAAACAACAAATGGCCAGAGTCCTGAAACTTCTCGCCACCAACAAGGGAAAGACGTGTCTTGAAAATTCATAAAAGGGCTCCATCACCACGAGATCAACGTTGATACTCCACTTTACCCTATTGGATTCACTCCATTATACGGATGTCATCAGATAGACCAATTCCGTGCTCCATCAATACCGATAAATGTGCAGCACTACATGTTTCCGAATCCCTAAGAATTGATGCATTCAAGAAAATTTGGGTACGGCACCCCAACAACGGCACCTTATCACAATCAAGTTTTCACCTCACAAAGAGAACATGATAATGAGCGAATCATCATACCTGATCTCGATGACCCAAAAGCGTAGGAGCTTGTTATCAAACTAAGCGAAATTCCACTGATGCGTAATAAGTTAGATTTTCTAGAAGAGAGGTTACATGCTATTGAAGAAACTTATGCATACGGCACCATTGATGCCACCGAATTATGTCCAGTCCTAGATATAACCATCCCTCTCAAATCAAGATTATGCAAATATTTGAGCTTTGAATTTAATGTTCTCATAAGTCTTTCCATTTTTTAGATCATGTTGCTATTTTATGACATTTGTTTGAACTAGTTACCATCTATATCATTCATTTGCTATTTGATTAGCAATGAGGGAGAAATGAAATATTGGTAATTAGTGAAATGAGTGCTCTAAAATAAATAAGGGTATATTTATATCCCAAACAAAATATTCCATTTTGAAATTTTATTGATTATTTTAGTGACACTTGTTTGAACTAGTTATTATCCATGATCATTCTTTTGCTACTTAACTAGCAATGAAGGAAGAAAGAAAATAAGGGTAACTAGTAAACTAAGTAGTCCAAAATTAAAGAGGTATATTTATATCCAAAAAAATATTCTTTTTGAAATTTTTAGTAATCGTGTTTTCGTGACACTCAGTTTAACTAGAAACCGTCCGTGATTTCTCTTTTTCTATTTGAATAACAATGATTGAAGAGAGAAAATAATGGTAATTAATATGTTATGTAGTAAAAAATTATATATTTATGTCGGTTATGCATTTACATATGTGTATATATATATGTATATATTATTTTAATAAAATTATACATTTATATAAATTAATTTATTTAAATACAAATTATTTAATATTTTTTTAATAATTTATATTAAAAAGTAAACGAAAAGGATGTTTGACCGAGGGTGATTTACCATCTGTTGCTAACAGAGGGTGATTTCCTTCTGTCCCCCCTCTTGTTTTGTTCTTTTTTAAATTTATTTTATTTTTCTTTTCTATTATTTTCTTTTTCTTTTTCTTTTAATATATATTAGTGTTTATTCTAAATTATATTGTTATTCATATTCCTTACATGTTTCACATGCTATTCATTTCTTTTTTACTCTATACATACTCGTCAAAATTTATTATACATTTCTAATTTTTCTTTACCCATATTTCTTGATAATTGTTGTTCTTCTTATTTCTTATTTATTTATGTATCATTGTCATATTATCATGCTTACAATGTGATTTTTATCTCATTCTCCTATCATTAGAGTTCATGTTCATAGATGTGTGGATTACAACATTTAACAAGTATATTTAAATTTTGTTAATTTCATTATTCATTTTTCATTAAAAACCCCTACGACGGACTTTGAGTTTTCTGGGATGCCAAACTTCTCGAACTACTAAGTTGAGAGGTTACTTTTGGGATACCAAGAATAACTCCAATAATGCTTTGATTTTTAAAAAAATTAAAAAACTAAAAAATAGTTTTCAATGATTTTTATATCACACATTAAAGGTCATTTACTTTGTTTCATTTTATGATACAAGACATACCTAATGAGGCATTCAAAATTTCTTTAACATTGTTTTAAAATATCATTTGGTTAGCATTTGATTAAATTTGATAATCCTTTTCATAATGGTTGTTGTGGGGGTGCTAATATCTTCCCCACACGTAAATGACTCCCGAACCAACTTTGAATTTTCACATACCAAAATATTTGATTTTAAAATTAGGTGACCAATAACGCCTTAAAATGATTGGTGACGCTGCAAACACGTTGCGACAATGGCAACATTGACTCTACCTCATAGATGTAAGCATATACATATCTCTTGTGCACCCATGAGTAGTCAAAAAAGACACATAATGAGTAGATCTTAATGAAAGTTTTCAAAAAAGACACATATGATATGAAATAGTTTCTGATAAAAAGATAAATAATACAAAACTTGACTCAACAACCTAGTCACGAGCCCGCGGGACGGGACTCAGGTAGGTTTTTTCAGAGACGAGATGATCCCATGTCGTTGACCAGCCAAAGTCCTGTCAAGACGGTCATGAATAACAAATTTTGGGCTTGGTCGAGACGTTTAATTAATACCATCAATAAGAAAGAGGCGTGGAAGCCTAAACAGTAATGACCAATCACATCAGCCACACATTTCCTATGTGGTTTGATTTCCTTCTTGTAGAGGAGGTGATCACTTTTAATTCCGCATTTGAATATGTCATATTTTTCTTGATAAAATTGTCCATAATTTGAATTATCAGATAACGTTTACCTGATAAATGATAAACAATATCCACACACTAATGACCTTATATATAATGTTATAGGCCACATATAATAATCATGAAATTTTATGGCATTTATAAAGTATCTAACATACATGCATGTAATAAAGACTTTACATCATATGCTTTGAGGATACCATTCGTAACATGATATTGTTCGGTGATCTTATTGAGTGAACTTAAATCAATAGCGTTATATCAAGATGTTGGATTTGTATCATTGTGTAGAAATCTTGGCATGACTTTTCATAAAGACCATTCTCAAGCAAACTATGGCATTCACCTCATGATTGGATCGATGCTTTGTGGGCCTTGCTTATGCATTGGTTCGAGGCTATTTCAATGAGTTTTGATTCTGCATGGGAGGCGTTTGTGCATCGGGTGCTTTTTTCATGAAGGATGTACAACTTAGTTCCCCAATGGAGTCACCAAATTGTAAGGGTTTTTTTTCATGCATTGGACACGTGTGTGGGTTTAGAGCCTCGAATTCATGTTGTGCTTGGGCTAACGTATCAAGATCAAAAGATACATGTCCGGATCAAAAGAGAATTACGCCTAAAATATGATAGTTAAGCCTAAAACCTACTACAAACATGGAGATTTTACGTGAATCTCTAAACGCTTTGCCTCTGGATTTTCTGCTGCCTCAATCTTACGCCTCTTCCCCTTTTATAGGTGCCTTGTTGAAATCACGGCTTCATTTCAAATGAATTTTGAACGACCCAGTGAGATCATTCATGTAACCACGAGGATTGGTTCTCTTTGTGGAGTAATTATTCTATCTACTGGCGGCAATGTGGTCAGTAGTTGTAACCGTTAGATTAAAATATCAACGGTTAAGACCTTTTCTGATTTAATTTAAAAATAAATAAAAAATTTATTTAATTTTTTGATTTTCGTGTCTAATAGATGAAGATCATTCAGATTTAAATCAATAGACTAGATTTTCACAATGTGGAGCTCAGGCCACATTGTTGCTAGTATTTTGAATAATTTCTCCTCTTTGTAGGTCTCTGATTTGCTTCACAGAGTTCATGAGAGAGATGTTTCCATCGCATGGATTTTAGGCTAAGACGGGTTATGGGTTTAAGTTGCTTTTCTACCATGAGTTTCTCTTTAAAGAGCTAAGAAAAGAAGATGAATAGTGGTTGTGTAATGGGATCCCTTCTTTTATTTTCTTGGACTTCAGATTAGTGATGGGCATATTTATTTGAGTCATGGACTGTAGGTTTGTGTGAGCATAAGACTAATATATTTGAATAATGAGATTTGTGTTTGTATGGGTATGGACTAGAGAACTTCATAGTGGAATTGTGCAATAGCATTCACGAGATATATCTTTCAAAGAACACGAATTTTTTGAATTAGACAATTCATTTGGCATCTTGCAAATACACTTTTTTTCCTATTCAAAGATCAACATTTTGTCTCTATGTTTCTACATCAAAAACTCTTTATAGATGAAGAGATGTCAAAGAGGCTTCTTACTTCCCAAACAGAGCTTCCTACATCTTATAGATGCCGGTTTATCAAGAATACACAAGAGAAGCACTTCATATTGTTGATTCATCGTTAGACTTAGAACCAATAATTTATTATCTAATGGATTTTTTCCGTTCTAATACTCACTATTATAATCTTTCCTTAAAGCCTAGATGTAAGGATTGATAGCATTTTAGAGAACATAACCCCTAACGGATGCTTTGAATCAAGCAAATTTAAAGAGTATTTTTTGCAAAACTCGTTGCCTTACCACTTGGCCGCGCCCGTTTTCTCCTGAAGAGAAGGAAGAGATATTCGTAAAGTGAGTTTTTATGATCTAATATAGAATCAAACCTATTTAAATCTAAAGTAATCGCACCAAATATACATATTTTGAAACTCACTTAAAAATAGCAGTTTTTTCAACTTTAAAAAAATAGACAAATTTTTTTTGTCACGTCATCAAATCTTGATTAATTGAGATTTGAATAGACGATATTGCCCCCGAGTTTATAGATTTTCAAATATGATTTTATTTCTTTTTTTATTAATTATATAAATATTTAGTTAAGGATGTTAATTATTTCCTTGTTTATAGCTAATGCCGAAATTTACATATTTTCAAATTTGATTATATCAACATTTAATTAAAGATGTTAATTCTTTCCTTGTTTATAGCTAATCTCGATTATAAAATATATTAAAGTAATTGGATAATTCAATTAATTAGTTATTGATTATATCAAAACCAAGCATTTTCGGGTCAATCAATTATATATCATTGATTGATCCAAAAATTTTGGGTTAATCAATGGGGCGATCGATCCATTGACCCTATAATAGATTGGGATAAATGGGCTGATCAGTCAATCAATGATATATCACAGATTGACTCGAAAATTATGTGTTAGTCAATGTAATGATCAATCAATTCACCTCAATAATAGATCAGGACGAAGAGATTGATCAATCAATTCACCTCAATAATAGATTAAGACGAATGGATTGATCAATCAATAAATGATATATCACTGATTGAACCAAAAATTTCGGGTCACTCAATGAGATGATCAATCCATTTACTCCAGTCTATTATAGAGACGTTTGAAACATCTTCAACTCATCTCATTAATTGACCCGAAAATATTTCAAACACACCTATAATAGATTGTGACGAATAGATTGATCAGTCAATCAATATTATATCACTGATTGACTCGAAAATTTTAGGTCAATCAATGGATGATCAATCCATTGACCCTATAATATAAATTGTGACGAATGAACTGATCAATCAATCAATGATATATTATTGATTGACTACAAAATTCTAGGTCAACCAATGAGATTATCAGTCCATTGACCCCAATCTATTATAGATGCGTTTGAAACATTTTCAACTCATCTTATTGATTGACCTGAAAATATTTTAAAATTCAAAATTTAGAATTTTTTAGCAGTTTCTAACAATTTTTAAAATTCAAAATTTGTAGCGGTATCCAAATTTTAAATTTTAAAATTCAAAATTTTGAGATTTTATCAACTATATACTATAATAGATTAGAGTCATTTTTGTCTATGATTATCGACAGTTATGCAAATCTGCTATTTACTTACAACTTTTAAAAAAACTGACGTTTCTTAAAATATCACCCTTAAATTATCTATTCCCTAAAATTTCCCTTAAATCTATTTGATGAGTCATTGTCTCGAGCCCATTACGGACCCTCTAAATTATACCTTTAGGCTTGAGTAATTTTAGGCGCTAACAAAATCTTAAAAGGAAATGTAATACCCAGTACATAATGAACAAGATTTTAAATCTATTTAGACGGAAAATGTTCAAGGCCCCTTAATCTCCTAAAAACACTCGAACTTCCTTTGCCAAAAAAGTTTTAACACAATCAAAAGAAGATATGAAAATGAAAGGATTTTTTTTTTTTACAATACTACTATGCCCATGAGAATTATTAACAAACATATTTTTTTACATCTAAATTGAATTTTAGTAGATATATCTTATATGTCTTAAAGCGATTCTTGCGGCATATATTAAAATATACTAAGTGAAATCTTCAAAAATTGTGGTGACATCACACTTTATCCACTATGGAAGTACGTGAAATTTAAGGGTGTTCACGGCTCAGTTTGATTAATTTTATTGTGAAAAATTGAACTGAACCGAAACTTTAGTTCGACAATAAAATCGAACCAAACAGAACCGTGAATGTTAAAAGAATCAAACCAAACCGAGCCGTGGGTTTTGGTTCGGTTCTTCGGTTCAGTATTATTAATTAAAAGTAATTATTGATATCTTTTAAAAATAATCTTATTGAAAAAAAAATTATAAAATCAAAATTTTGTTTCGGTTCGGTTCGGTTTTATATGAAATTATATATAAAAATAAAAAAATAATATTAATTAAATGTTTCACTCCGGTTCAAAAACCACCAAAATTATAAACCGAGCCGAAACTTTGGTTCGGTAATAAAATTGAACCGAACCATATACATATAAAGAATCGACCAAACCAATCATTTTGGTTCGATTCAGTTCGGTTTGATTTTGAACACTCCTAATGAGATCCTAAAAAATTGTGTATGTAGATTCCTAGACTCAAATTTCCCTTGTTTCTCGTCAACACACTAATAGTTCAAAGGACAAATAATAAAGTTGAAAGCAAATTTATAATCTTCTAAAATTGGGTAGTAAGGCTGCCGGGTCAAAGTTACAAGTTTAATTGCTACTTAGAATACACAATTGTTAAGTTAATTCAATATGCAAATCTTGTTGCAAAATATGCTATTTCATAATAAAAGCGATTCCTTGTTGATAAAAAAGGGATTTTCATCACTTTTGTTGATATAATGTAGTTTTCATGTGATATGAGCCGTTGAGATGTATACTAATAGTCCAAAGAAACTCGTCATCGTGATTGATGAAAAAGTAATTAAGTATTTTTAAAAATATTTAAAGCAATATAGACTGTTGATATCTAAATCAACAACCAATACTGAGTAGATCACTTTCCTCTCGGCTCAATATTAGAGATTTTAATTCATAAAATCTGAACAGAGTGTACTTTTAAAATGAAGCGTTAAAGATATGCATAGTTTGACATATTTTTAGACTATATTTGAAACTTGAAAACTATAGGGAAAGCAAAAGATTGTACGAAATTATATTTGATCGTTTGATTCAATTAAAATATGATAGAGAAAAATCGTGTTAAGATAAATATTTGTTACTCTATCATTTTATGTCATTTTCCTTCTTATGCTCTTATACTTGATAAACATTTTCTTCTCTCCGTAATTTCTATTGTACAAACATTGTCTTATCATTTTTCTTCTTCTGATTTTATATATGAATATATCTATACATGGATGGTGGATGACACATTATTTTGTCGAATAGATTTTGATTATTAGTTCATCGATTTAATACTATAAAATTACTTACCATGTTGATTTTGTGAATTTGCATACATAATTAGCAACAATAGTTGTTAAAGTGTGCATAGTTAGTGAATAGACCTTGTATAATACTTTATCTGTGTAGTATATCACTCTAAATCAGATTACCACTACAGATACATGAATACACTTTGCAATAGGAAAGTGAAGGAAGTGCTTGAAATGTTACTAATTTCATATGGCTAAGACCCTTTTGTTTTCTTGTATCATACAATTGCAAATGAACCCAAAGAGCTATTGGGTAGAGTATAGAAGTGTTATGCATCATCTCCTTGTGAATTTAGACAAGCTAACTTCATCTAAATAAACGAGTTGTAAACTAAGGAGCATAAGAATATTGTCACAAGATAGTGAAACTAGTTGCCAAAGGCACTAAATTGAGGCTTTATGTTAAAACAACTTATATATGTATTAAGTATTACATTTATGCATAAATCTTTAGGGAAATTGTTCAATCTATAATTTCTATATTTCTAGGAGCTATTCTTCTGATTCATTGTGGAATAATTTGTGTATTTGGATCATTTTGTATCTTCGACTTATAACTTATTTTATACACTGTTGATTATCGTTAAGATACATTTATAAAATATGTTCAACTTCGAGTGTATTCCGGCAAATAGTTTTGTACACTGTTCATGTCCGATTTTCATGATTCTTGATTTAATAGATTCTTTAGTTAACCTAGTTTTGAATGGAATAAAAAAACAAAGTATTTGCTTCTGGCATTCTCCTAAAATTGAAGAAAACCTCAATAACATCCATGAAAACCCTAATCTTGACCATTCTATATTCAAACGAAATTTCCCCCCTAATTACTGATCAGAAAAACGTGCATAAATATTCTTTAGAAAGATCAGAAAATAATCTACAAAATGTTGAAAACCTTGCTTAAATCCATCAAGTTTAGAACAAGTTATGCCCGGATTAATCAAGCTTAAAAACACACCTAAATGAACCTAAACCCCCACCTCATCGCCAATATGCTCATCAATGTCTCTCAAACTTAAGAATCTTAAGCGTAGATAGCATCATATCCGACGGCATAAATTCAAACTTTGTAAAGTAAGCGATCCGTGTGCTGAGCCTCTCCACCAATCAGATCTCATTATTCGGATATCACTTCTCAGGCACTGACTATTTAATCGCGCACAATTCCGTCATCGTCTCACACCCGAAATTACCAGTAGCTCCGCGAGCTGCCATCCTTGCTACAGATCTTAATTCCTTTTCGAATCTCTTCTATTTTTCCTTAATCTATTATTCTTTGGGTTTCTAATCCTAGTTCTGGGTTACCTGTGTTGAAGCCCTTTTAATTCTATCATGGCTACTACTGAGGAACAACCGACTACGGTGGCGGAAGCTGTAGTTGTCCCGGAAACAGCTGAACCAGCTGATGAAAATCCAGGGGAAACCGATGTGAAGAAAACGAACGAAACGAAAGCTAAGAAGCCGGCCGCTCCAAAAAAGCCCAGAGGCCCTCCCGCCCATCCTCCTTATGAAGAGGTACTGTATAGTACATTATATCAGATTTGTATCAGAATTCATACGTTTTCGAATCGTAATTGCATTTGAAATGATTGTGCTTAGATCTAATCTTTGTAATTTGGTTACTGGTTGTAGATGATTAAGGATGCGGTCGTCACATTAAAGGAGAAGACAGGTTCAAGTCAGTACGCGATAACGAAGTTCATCGAAGAGAAGCAGAAGCAGCTCCCCCCTTACTTCAAGAAGCTCTTGTTGTTCCACTTGAAGAAGCTTGTAGCCGCTGGCAAGATCGTCAAGGTGAAGGCCTCGTATAAACTTCCACCCACGAGGTCCGTTGCGTCTAAGCCGGCTACACCGGTTAAGAAAAAGTCTGTAGCGGTTCCCAAGCCGAAGCCTAAAGCCGCCACGAAGGCTAAGGCGGCGAAGACAACCAAAGCCGCGGCTAAAGCGCCTGCCAAGCCAAAGACAGCCGCGAAGCCAAAGCCTAAGGCTACTGCAAAGCCTAAGGTTGCTGCAAAGCCTAAAGCTGCTGCAAAGCCTAAGGATGTCGCTAAGCCTAAGGCCGTTGTGAAGTCTAAATCCGCTCCTGCGAAGACAAAGCCCAGCGCATCAGCGAAGCCAAAAGCTGCGGCCAAGCCTAAAGCTACGGCCAAGTCAAAAGCTGCCCCCAAGCCGAAGGCAAAGGAGAAGCCAGCGAAGGCTGCGAGGACATCGACGAGGACCTCTCCGGGTAAGAAAGCTCCGGCTCCTAAGAAGGCTTCCGCTGCCAAAAAAACTCCAGCCAAGAGCGTAAAATCGCCGTCGAGGAAAGCCCCTGCAAGGAAGGCTAGGAAATGAAGTTGATAGGAACGAAACGTAGGTGTTTGTAGGGGTAGCTTTGTAAAGCTCTTGATCTTTATGGGCATATTGAGACCCATTTGTGCTCATGAAAATTGCAGCAGAAGGTTTCTTTTCCTTTGGATTAATTTGGCGTTTCTTTTCTTTCTTATGTTGAGTATCTTGAACGAGATTTTTTTTCCTCCCTAGTGTATCATTCAGTTTTAGTTATTGGATATTCGCAGATCATTTAGAAGCCCTTATGCTCTCAATTTTATCTGTTTATTGCAATATAAGCTTGCTCAATATGCCCATGTTAATTACCCAATTGATTCTACATATCTGCAAAAAGAACCGTCTCCATTACAGGTATTGGTTTGGTCTAATGAATTCATATAAAGCAACTGTGATTGGAAGAGGGAATTCTGAATTTCTTAGCTATTGTGGTGCTTAAATGTGGAAGTAACCCCTTGGGGTTGGGCTTGTGTGGAAGATATGTCGTCCCTCGTACGAATTGGGTAGCATGGTTGAAGTTTGAGACTCTTCATCTAAGCTTGGTAAACTCTTATGTACTTTCTGTATCTTTTCAAGCGAACTCTTATTAGGCATGGTCTAAGATGTAAATGCGATATTGCTGTACTTAGTGATGTTAATGTTTCTTAGATAATCTTTGTTTTGTATTGGTACATTCTTCACGTTACATTTGTTGTATGAGATTCTAGTCTGATATTTTGAGCTTGATTCCGAGTAGCTTCTGTATTTAGATTGCTTTGATACAGTATATGTGATGAAACTTGGAGCCTAGAGATTTCAATTAAATTGCTTTGATTGAGAGTGGCATGTTTAAACCAAATCCAATGCAGCTTACGTTTTGAAAGTATGACTTGTTTGAATTGGTTCATGTTGTGTACTACTATGAACTTGGCATCTTCAAATCCAATTTTCAATCACGAAGGAATATAATGTTTTCACTCCTTACCACTCAACTAGAAAAGAGTAGGTCAATCTAAAAAGAAGGGGTTGTGGGGGGTTGGGTGGGGTTGGTGAATGACATGTTGCACTTGTTGTATTCTGGCATAAATAATTTGATAATTACATATAGAGATGAAACTTGAAAGTCCATCATGGATTCATAGTCATTTTCCCGTTGAATGTTCTAAGCATTAATTGTATGATTATTATTTCTAGCAAGGGAATTCTAATCTCGCTTGGGTAGTGGTGGACATGATCTTGCTTATAGTAGAGGTGGTTACTAACTTCTTTTGTCATTTTTGCATATGAAGGTTATCAAATGAAATTCAGAAAGGACGTTGTAAGTTGTAACATGTTATGCCATGGGCAGTTGTGCTTGTGGTCCTGTCCATGTGCACCAATAATGTTCAATAATATCGGTCCCTGAACACTGATATTGTTCTTGACTGCTTGACACATTGCTCTATTTGAACCAGTGATATGGGATTCATGCATTATCAGGAGCATAATAGCAGAAGTCACTGAATTAAGACGATAAAATGTTAGGCTAACTGATGGATTTTATGAATGAATTCGAATTCACAGGAAGAAGACGCCATACTTCCTTGAACCAGCTGGTTCTACTTACCTACGAGCAGGAATTCTGAAGAGAATTAAAAGCAGCCAAGGATCTGCTGTTTTCTTGGAGATATCTGGCTAACAGAGAGGGCTAGTGCATTGAAGAAGCATTTGAAGCGTGATGCCATGCCCCAAACTCTGGATAAACTAGGCTGTACAATCGTCCCTAAGCCTTCATCTGGACCTCAGAAATCTATATATTGTGCTCTCAAGGATTGCTGCACGGCAGACAATTGTCATTTTGAAAGGTCTCGTGGATCTTGTGTCAATTAGTTGTCCTCTCTGCTCAATCAGGTATAAAGAGGCTAAGTTAAAGCTCATTTGTTGTCCATCTGCTGTTTAAGCAAAAAGGAATATGACTTATCTGAACAGATGATTATTGTGATTGTCGAATTACCCAATCTAGCTCTCTCATTGAGGCTGATGACTCTGTCCGGTTGGATTTTAAGACCAACAAGAGTACTGGCTCCATCTTTTCTTAATTAGAAAATGTTTTCTTGGCAATTTGTATGCTATTGAACCATGGGTTTTCCTTGCCAATTGTAAAGAAGCAGTCCACAATTAAAGAGTGTAGGAAAGGGGGCAACTCTAGTGGCAGCTTCAGCTTGAAGTCTTTTGGTAGGTTGGTCGAAAACTTGGTAAGTCCTTTTTTGCTGATTTATTTCCTTTTAGATTTTCTAACTTTAATTTTGGAGGTTACTTTATTATTTGTTTTTGAATCAAGTACTTCAGAATTCTCATATGGAACGTATCTTTTAGACTTGAAACTTAGAAGTTATGAAACTACTTGTAAGAGTTCTGTTGGTCTTTCCTAAGTCACAACAGCGATATTTAAGTACTTCAGAATTCTCATATGGAACATATTTTACTACTTGTGAGAGTTCCGTTGGTCTTTCCTAAGTCACAACAGCAATTGGGAGGTTACTATGTTTTTAGGTTTTCATGTGTCCTGTTGTGGTCCAAATTTCTTTAACAAGTTTTTAAATTTCTTTACAGATAAATTCAGTTCTTTTCCTTTCTCATGTTATATATAAGACTGTCTTTGGAATTCTGTGAGGATACTTCACTTACTATGATTAGAATTGAGAATAAATTAAGAAACGAACAGTTACTGCTGACTTTTTGCATGCATCATTCAGAACTTTATTTAAAATCCTTGCTTTAACATCTACTCTAATAAGCTCTGCAAAACTCTCGTGACTGTAAAATTCCCTTTTCTGATCATAGATGGTACATTTAGTTTTGTAGTTCCCCAGTTTTGTTTATGATCAAATTTGAGTTAATGTTCTATGATTGTCTTCTTTGTCAAATTGGTTATTTTCCTTTCATCTGGTACATATGGCAAGCTCTGCAGACTTGGAAATAGAATCCTTCAGATGTAAGACCATTGCTGTTAGGGAGCATATCAGAATAGAAGGAAAAACACTTTTTGTTTGGCAGTAATGTTTCTGTTCGATCTTTGTATCTTGAAAAGGAAAATGCCTGAGTCAGAATAGGAGGTTCATTGGGTTAACAGCTGAATTTTTTATAAGAAGCATGTGAAGCCTTTATTGTCGATGCGTTTGGGATTTCTTAGCGTGGTAATGTTTAATACTAGCCTGTGAAAAATGTACCATCATCTACTTCGTTGATGATTGGGTGAGTGCACTATTTCAAAGTGGCATTACTTCTTGAAAATGATACAAGTGCCTGAGAGCTTTTCCGAATTGATAGTTATTACCAAGAGTTGTTATTTTTGGATGCTTATATGGAGAACTGTACAAGTCCGGGTTGTTTTTGCCCTGGACTTGCACCAAAGTAAGCAAGATGCCTCATTATGAACGAGGTAATCATGATATGCAAGTCTAATCTAATTCCCAACTTTGCTGACTTGTTGGACGAGTTGAACAAATTCTCTCCACCAAATTGCAGGTGCACTTTGTGGTGGGTAGGATTGCAGAGTGAAATGAAGCACAAAACATGTGTAAAGAGGTATTTGATTTTTGATATTTTTTTATCATTTGACATTACAATAGAACCTGCTATTTTTTGTTAGCTGATGAATAATGTGAGCTTTTGGATTGTTTTGTATGATATGTTGTATTACTCTTTATGAATATGTTGATCAAGTTATATCTAAGAAAAAAGAAGTGTGTTTGTTCTAAGCCAAGTGATATGTTCTTGCTGTGAAATTCAAGATGGACGAAGGTTAAAAAAAAAGTCATTTACGGCCCGTCCCTTCTAGAGTGGTTGATTTATTCTCCTTTTTTTGCTCACCCAGCAATAAGATTCAGTCATCCATACTCAGAAGGTGAACCTGTTGATCTGTATGCTTAAGAAAGACGGTGGATGTGGACTAGGGCGTGTTAAAGGGGATTTTCTGAAAATGATAGAGGCTGTGTCAATCTGACCTATGTTGAAGCCTGTCATATTTGGTAAGTACACACTGATATTTGGGACTGCAATTGAAGGATCCTTATCCAATAAGCAGTTGAAGTGGAAACGGTTGCTGTTGTTCATTGACCAGACACTTGGAGAGACTATCTATGGTGCAATGACAGTACTTTTTCAAGAGAATCAAAGATCAGACCAAGTAAGATGTTGCCTACAGTCTACAGCTCCTGGCAAATGAACATTCCTCAGGTATTGGCTAGATAAGGAAATATTCCTCCTTTGCATCTGGTCTGGAAAAGTAATTTACCTAGGAAAGTCCAATTCTTCTGTTGATGATTAGACCATCGTATGATCGACATTCATGATTTGGTGAAGGCATCCATATGACTTTGTCTTCTAGTATTTGCATGTTATGTGGTAAAAACAATGAAGACTTGGATCACCTTTTCATAAGTTATTCCTCTGCTATGGAAATATATATTTGACAAACCTTCAAATCAGTTGGGTGTTTCAGAGGAGTGTTGATACCCTATTAAGCTGCTAGGAAGATCAATGTTTTTGTGGTACTCAGGTTAGTAGTAGGCTTGTGGTGCTTGTGGACGGAGCGCAGCGGTAGGCTGATTCTCTTGAGGCATTGATACTCTGTGGGACAAGTATAGAGTAGACTGACTTGCTGTTTGGTTTGGATTGGTTATCCACCAAACCTTGTTTATGCATTTTTTACATTAATACGTTACTTGATTCTTATGAAAAATAGAATTGGCTTGATAAGGACGTGTTATTTAAGGGATGGTATTATCCAGACTTTGTATGATTGATGATTGGTAACTTAAGAATTGGCAAAGTTTAGCTCCGGTGGTGATTTGAAAATGACTAGAAAAAGTAAAAACAAGAGAAACAATCTGCAAGGTCCCTTTATTGATCCATTAAATTATGGTCTTGGTTTACAATCCTGACTACCTTTGTTGGAAGTACTCTTAATTTTTGTTATTGATTTTATACTATTCATCATACACTCGCTGATTCTTTTTCAGAGTTTTTTGTTTTGAATTTTTTAAATGAAAACAATTAATGCACATTTGATACTCATGAAGTTATGGGGCCATAACTTTGTATTATTGACCAGACTGTATTATACTTGCAGAACAATTCACCGTATTTTTACCCTTTCCAAATTAATTTACTATATTCCAGCTCAAATCTTGGCCTTCTATCTCACATGAGGTTCTGGGGCCATAACTTTGTCACATGGTGACATTGTATCGAAGTCTCGCCACCTTGACCATACTATTCTCTAGCAAAACTTCCTTGTCTCATGAGCGTATCTAAGTTTGTAAGAGCGTGAATCTCAACCCAAAATAGACCACCAGAAAAGACCCTTGAATATGATTTTCACTTTCTCATTAGTTTTAAAGACGGTCAGTGTAATGTTCAATTTTTCTTTTCCAAAGCCGCCTTTACAAGCTTTAATGGATGAAAAAAAATCCTTGTACCACTCCCTATAACAGAAGATGAGGGAGTTTAGGACCCACGTACCTAGAAATCTAAAGCGTCAAGGAATTGTAGAAACACGCGTTGAATAAGGAATTAATAAAGGATGATAATTCAAATACAATATAGGTAAAGTAACGCAAGAGACCTGCGGCAAAGCATCTAGAAAAGGAGAGCAAAGAGCCAAATCGAGTAAGAATCATACCACGGTTTTCCCGATCAACCCAAATATAGAAAACCACTTTTGTTGTCTTAATATCCACGAGATCACAAACAATCGGAGCAGCCCAAAAATCATCATAAGAACTAGAAGTGATATTAGCGGTGGTTTCATTAGCTCCAAAATCTGAGTGGAAGTCTCTAAGCACTAGCCATAGACAATCTGAACCTGATATGTTCTTGAAAGAACTCTAACGAGACATGCGAGTGATGTAACAAACAAAAGAGATTCAATGGGACATTCCAAACAAAGTATTAGAAATAATGACATGTGTAGATATCGTATTTTATCTGATCTAATATTTTAAAAATATACATTTTATTTTTTGGCACATGCACATGTACTAGTCTAAGACTATGCGTATAATTTAAAAAATAACCCAATGACTAAAAGTACGGAAAAAATATTCCAATGGACTAAAAAATAAAAAAGGAGCATAAAGACTAAAAGTAAAAAGAGAAACCTTAATTTTACCTATAAATAGGGAGTGAGTCATTCACTTGAATGAGGTTTATGGGAGAAAGAATGAGAGGTCTTTTGAGAGAATGATAATGATCTTTTTAGAGAAAATGTGAAAAATAGGAGAGTTTTTATAAGAGAGATGAAGTTTCTATTCATCTATTCATCTTCACACATTCTTTTTTCTTAATATAGTTTAAATTTCTTGTACCTTAACTAACAATATATATTGTTCACTGTTTTTCATCATCTATCATTCATACTCATGTAGTGTTTCATTTTGCATATACAAAAGTACAAGTGTGTGTTCTCTTCTTCTTCATTTTTACTCTTAATCTTGAGTTTTATTTTAATGCATTGATAATTTTCTTCAAACTTGATAATGAGGTATCTCTGTCATCAACTCAATCAATGAGTATGCGGATAAAGTTTTTGAGGGGTTGAAAATTTAATTCAACGTGAATCAACTCTTTAATGAGTTGAGAATGTACATTGTATGCAAAAAATCTCCTATGATAATTTTTCATACATAAAAAATGCATAAAGTATCATGTAGAGAGTTAAACATCTATATTGATAAAAATTATACAAATATTAAAGTTTTGAATCCTCTTTTAATATTCTCACTAGTTGATTTCTTTAGATCTTAATTTTGTGACAGTTGTTTGAACTAATTAACGTCTATAATCCTTCCATTGTTGTTTGATTAGCAATGATAGAAGAAAAATAATGATAATTAAGAAAACTAAATAGTCCAAAATTAAAATGGTATATTTATATCATAAAAATATTTTATTTTTATTTTAAATTTTATTCATCGATTTTTTGTGACGATCGGTTGAACTAATATTCTCACAAATTTTTTTACATAAAATATTTAATATTAATTAATTTATAATATTATAAGTATATCATATTAAATAAAGACAAAAATTAAAATTAAAAAAAAAAGAGGGTCGAACAACCCTCTATTTCTCACAAAGGGTCACAGAAACCCTCTGTATAAAGCTGCGGCTATACAACCGCAGCTACTCCCCAGCCCATTAAATATATATTGCTTGTTTCTTTTTCTTTTGTTTATTTAATTTTCTTTTCTTTTCTTAACATAGGTTAAATCTCATATTTATTTCACTCCACATTTTTTTCACCACTCTTCTTTTACATGTTCTACATATTCTTTTTCCATTCTACACATTCTCCTCAGATTTATCATACATTTTTTATCATTTTAAATTTTTCTTTCCTTTGCTTTATTCGTTCTTCTTTATAGTTGTTCATCTTATTTCTATTTTATTTATACATCATTGTCATGTGGCCACACTTTTAATGTGATTGCTGTCTCATTCTCTTAGTATTAGAGTTAATATATATGTATGTGTGTGTGAGTTACGGTCATAATGATTAGATTTTAAATCTTGTTAATTTCGTTATTTAGTTTTCACTAAAAAACCTGATGAAAGATTTTAAAATTTTTGAGATACCAAACTTTTCGAATTACTGAGATGAAGAGTTAGTTTTTGAGATACCGAGAATGACTCCAATAATACTTTGATTGAAAAAATGAAATAAAATAAATAGTTATTTTTCAATGGTCACTGTACCATGCATTAAAGGTAATTTATTTTGATCATGTTATCACTACAAGAAAACCCTTCAATTGCGACGATTATGCGATGATTATACGACGACGGTTTGACAACCGTCTCTAATTGTTGAACAATGGGGATAAATTGTGACGATTTAGTCAACCGTCGCAATTAGTTATATCTTACCGGCGGTTTTAAATTAACCGTCGCCATAGGTCACATATTGAAATGGTTTTCTCCAACCATCAAAATTAATTATATTTTTTATTTTCATATTGCGACGGTTTCGGAGAACTGTCGCAAGTAGTTGAAATATTGTGACGGTTCATGTTAACCATCATAATTAGTTGAGAAATTGTAACGGTTTATGAAAACCGTAGCAAATGACTGTCTTTAAGAACCGTCAAAAAAGGAAACTGTAAATAGCGATAGCGGCGGTTTTAAAAACCGTCACAAAAAAAAAACTTTAAATCAAAAGAATCGCACCTCTTCTTCCCCATTTCCCCCTGTTTTCCTCCAGTAGCTATCAACAGGCGTGATTTTCTCCCCCATTTTTGAATCCGTGCTCCTCACCATAGCTCAACCCTTGTATGGTGGTTCTCCTATCCATTGATCAAACCTTTGCATTTTTGAGCTGTACAAACTCGTGCTGAATTCATGGCTAGCTAATTTCCATTGTGTCGACCTGTTAGAGAATGTGAGAGAACATAAGCTATTGTATATTAAAAAAAACTATGAACAAGTCAAAAAAAAATTCTATCTATAAATAAGCTTCAACAGTTATAAAAAAAATCTATCTATAAAAAAATATGTCAATGTTATGTTATGTAGGCATGAGAGGGAGAGTGAATGAAGTTAAAGAAATTTGGATGTATATGATTCCATCTCTTGTTCTTTGAATTTGTAGTAAGCTTGAGTGTGTTAATTCTTATTATATGTTACAATTTATTTGGGTTAAATTTAATCCACTACTATCGTAGTACTCTAACAGATATGTTGCCATGTCACCAAATGTATTAAATGCTTCAACCGTCTTTGGCCAAAAGGTGTAGCATTAGATTTCATTATTCTATTTGTTTGGTCTTCTTTAAGCTTTGAGAGTTGCAATGGATAAGAGTTTGATGACTAAACCAAGATTTAGTAAGGCATATCAAGATGGAGTAGATCAGTTTTTGAACTTTGTATTTGAGAGAGGATTGAGTGATGGATATATATCGTGTCCTTATTATCGGCGTGTTCATTGTTATCGTACGACTAGAGACGTCGTCCGTGAAGACCTGATATATAATGGAATTATAAGTGGTTATACATGTTAGTATTTTCACGGGGAGTCAGTGGTGACTACTTCATCTAGAATTGATACGTCATATGAAATAACTGTTAATAATAGGGAACATGTAGAAACACCATTATCATGTCAAGAGGATGATAATGATATGCATGATTTGGTCAGACTGGTTGTGCCCCCAGTGGAGCGTCAAGCTGTCGCAATGTGCGTGCGATGAAGAGCGACAATTAAAAATCATTTTAGAAAAAAGAAATTTGTGGTCACCACCATTCATTTTAGGGCGTGATTGGTCACCCAACTTTAAAAACAAAAACTTTTGGTCTATGAAAACTCAAAGTTAGTTTGAGAGTCATTTTTATGTGGAGAATGTATTAGCACCCCACAACACACACTATTAAAATGGTTACCAAATTCAATCAAATGATATCCAAATCATATTGAAAATAAATAAATAAGAGTGAAATAAATTTATTTTTGAATGTCTATTAGGTACATTTTGTATCATACACTACAAGAAAATAGGTCTACGGTGACGGTTTATAACGGTCAGAATAGATACGGTGGCAGTTGGAGAGCCGTCAGGATCGTTGCCGTCAGGATTAAATCGCCGACGATTTTGACAACCGAGGAGGAACGTCACGACAGAGACTCTAAAGCGATGGTTATTTTGATAATTCGCGATGGTTTACAACGTCGCTAAAGAAATTTTACCACGAAGGTTTTTAGAACTGACAAAATTGTATATATAACGATGGTTCTACTACAATCGCGAAATAGGTAGTCTTATTGCGACGGTTATAGAACCGTCATGAATTTGTCCTAGTCCAATTTTTTTGCGACGGTTCAGGAACCATCGCAAAAAACGCTAATTTCACATACTCCTTCCTATTTCTGCTAATTCCCAAAATCTCCTACATATTAACACAAATTTAATAGCACATATATTTTCACAATAGTCAGAGCAGTATCATTCTATATATTTACAGAGCGCATAATTATAAAGCATTAAATCATTAATTAGATATCCAAAACTATAATAGATTTAAATACAAATTATTTAATGAGTTCAAAGAATGAAAATTTGAAGTAATAAAATATTTTAGAAGTACTATTAAATAACATTAAACAACAAAAGGTTACCCTAGTCTTTATGAGAATCTTGCATAAACTTCATAATTAAGCTTAGTTGGGAGCGTATCTCTAAACATTCAGCTTGCACCTGATCATATTTCTCATGCATCTTTGAACATTCAACTACTCGTGCACGTTGGGATTCTAGCTCTGTTGATAAATGGGTAGAACCTTGCATGGACGATTCCCCACGATAATGCGAGAACACTTAAGATGGAGTTACCCCGAGTCTTAATGAACGCACTCGTCCAGGATGCTCTGGACCTAATACTTGTCAGAGCACGTCATTTGGTGAAATTGGATCATACTCACCATCCTGAAGTTGACTCATGCGCTCTTTAAGTTTCGCCTATAATACAAAATTAAGACTTAGTATGAGTAAACATGTAATGACTATTTAAAAACTTGGTATTAATATTACAACTTATACTAACTGCAACGTTTGCAGTCTCTTCATTTACATAAGTTCCATCTTTCCGTTCATGTGAGGCTATAAATAGCTCTGTTCTTAAGGGATCTCTTTAGAGCTCTTTTGTATATAAAATGAGAACACATGATTAAATATACTTAAAATAAAATTAATTAAAATGATTATAAAGTTTAGAATTTACCATTTCTGCTCTTTTCGTTGGTATACTGGTACGTCCTAACGTGTGAGTGTGTTTTAGTTTACTCCGTGATCTTCTGTTAGTTTCAACTTGCTTCTATATTTATGAAAGATACAAAAAAGTTAATTTATTTCACATACAATTAATCGTAGATGTATAGTGAAAAATCATACATTTCCTTCTTCTGAGTACCATCTATGAATTATCGCAACAAAACTATCTTTTGGAATAGCATCATTCCAATGTCCTAATGCCTCTTCCTCCGTTTCATATGTCGCCATATATTCATTCTTTATTCTGCTTTTCTCATCCTTCCATCTTGCATTTAACATTGTCAAAACATATGCTTTATGAATTCTTCTACGACATATTTTGACTAAAAAAGATTAATACGTAATTAATTAAATATGTATATGTATATGAACATACAAGTAACCATACCTTCACTATTTCCCTCGCTTGACCTTTATGATACACCGACACATGCCTCCAATCATATTGTATGGGCAAAATATTATGTCATCTAGCAACGGTACCACAAAGCTTGCAAACTTTCCTTTATTAGCATCGATGACCAAACCTTGGGCATTGAAAGTCACATGTATTCTATCATCACCTGATATTGCCCATATAGATGTCAACTGCGTTCGTCCTCGTGTACGCCTCAGAGATGGTTGTATTTAACAAAATAGTGAATAACATTATGATAATTAAATGAAACACTATTTTATTATCTCCATTAACTTGAATAAGAGTGGAACCTTCTGTTTCCATATTCATATCATGATGTGGATTTGATCCTCCAGATTCAGTAAGAGAGTCAATATGCAATTGAGCATCTGAACGTGATGATTGACGTCTCGACGAGGTCATGGTGTAATCCTGCACATGTTAATCATTATGACTATTGATGACTTAGAAAATATATTATAACTAAGAAAACATAAAAAGATACCTGTTTATCAAACATTCAATCACATTATTCAAAAACGTTGTTATCATCATCACTGTTATAATCATATGCCATGTCTTCAAAAGCCAAACCATCAACATCTACTCAATCTAAGTTCACTTCTTCTAGACTTTGTCGGTTGAGAACTCCGTATGATGGATTCCAGTGTCACTTTCCAACTCTAATACTCCCATGTCATATAAATCTCCATGCTTTGTATAGACAACTACATGCCAGCCTTTATCTTTTGGATCATCAACATAATATACTAAACATGCCTGTGATGCAAAGATAAATGGCTCGTGCTTCAAATGCTCTCCGGTATGGGTCAAACGAGAAAAATTAACAAGTGTAAACCCATATCAATCAGTCTTTACTCCAATACCTTTAGTAGGGTCAATCCAATCACATTTGAATAAAATCACTTTAAATTTCTCATAATAATTAATCAATGATATATTTAAGAATGCCATAATAAGTCATCTCTCTATCTTCTACATTTACATAACTTATCATCTCTGATGTTACCATGACTCCACTATTTTGAGACTTACGAAGACTATCACTTTCCTTTGTACAAAAAACAAAATCCATTAACATTGTATCAATCATACTTCTTCACCATAATATTTGGACCTTGAGCTAACCATCTCAACTCTTCTGACGCATTATTTCCCATTTCGGTTATTTATTCATAAAAAAAGTATTCAACATCTATTGAACCATATATAATTCAAGTGCATCTATTGAACTTACTTCAGATGTAAACCAATCAAGAAATTTATCATGAAGTACGTGTTCGACTTCATTATGAGAAGGTCGACGACTACGGTGTTGTCTTTTATAATTATCCGCAAACTCTCTGCAATTATATTAGATAAAGTAAGTAACACACTAAAGTAACAGCTTGGGAAAGGAATGTAAGTTTATCCAAGCTATATATTTGAGACTTACTTACGGAATGGATCAACCAACTCATGGTGTCATCTCATACTTTCAGCAGTTTTAAAGGACATGTATAATCTTTGTAATCTATATTTTAGAGGAAAGTAACGCAATACTTTGGCAGGTATATTCTTCTCTTTCTTCTTTCTTTGAGACATACAATTTGTTTCATTGGTAACCTATCTTGAAATACAACAACGATCACATACTTGATCTTTCTCTTTTTCTTTCCAATACAACATACAACCATTGGGGCACAAATCTTTTTTATCATACCCAAGTCCTAACTTCTGAATCAGTTTCTTTGTTTTATAAAATATATTTGGAAGTTGAACCCCTTAGGAAATTCTATATTCAACAATTCAAGATGGGAAGAAAATGATTTGTCACTCAATCCATTAAGACATCTAATATGATATAGGTTCACAATAACTAACAATTTTGAGAACTCTTCATATCCAGGATATAGTGGTTGATTACTATCTTTAACCAAATCGTAAAAGTCCTTAACATCAGAATCATCTCTGAATTCCCTCATTCTTTCATCTACATCATCAACCCGTTGTTGTGATGGAATAGAGTCTGAACCATGTTCATTGTTCAATAAATTACCAAATACATCATGCAACAAATCGATAGAGAGTCAACATCATTTTATCATATGCTATCCTTTTTGTGTGGCTCTTTGTTTATTTATTCAATTCATTGTTGTTCTTATTCATGCTTGTAGTTGTATATAGTTTATTTTTATGGTGTACATTTCCTTGTATAATTTCTAATTTCACAACATACACTAGCCCTGTACCCTGGATTTCCCTTTAGGATTATCAACAATGAGTAGTGGAATGCATTCTTAGAATTACGGTTCCCGTGCAGGCTCATGAAAGTTCTCACTCAGATCAACCCTTTCGAGATACTGTTTGGGGGCCCATGTTATTCTGTTTGGATAACAGTGTGAACAACCTGAGAGCCTATTAAGAGATTTTAGACCCTAACCACACATATCTAGCCAACCTTAAAGCCCCCAATGAGCAGTAAAAAATAAATCCTATGGTCTTCTGAATGTGTTAGTTAGGACGCGTTGAATATTTACGTGGTACATGTTATCTGTCGTAATTTGTTTTTTTTTCCAAATTGAGTCATCATCATCATCAACATCGTCACCATATCATCATCATCGTCACCATATCATCATCATCCTTATCATCTCCCTCTTCACCATAGATGTATCATTTTCATCACTATATACATCATTGATTACTATTGTCACCATTTTAGCATACAAGTAGAATAATTTTTTAGTGACGGATCTTATTTCTCTCTATTTTTTAGGGTTTTCATTAAAACCATCCATCGACATTTTTGTAATTCATGATTTATATATAATTCTCCATTTCATGTATAAGAAGTTCATTATTTCTTGTATGTATTGTAGGTTTTTGCATCGTAGGTTCATCATTTACTTCATTATATTATAGGTCATTGATTCTTTCATGCATTGTGATTTCTTCTTCATGCATTGAAGTTTCTTCCATTCCTTCATGCATTGTAGTTTTTTTCTTTCCTTCACGCACCACTAATATAGTTTTTTTTTCATTTTGAGAGGAAATGGAACAAGAAATTAGGGAGCTGGAAGAGTAAATGACTAGAGTACTGGAACACCTCGCCACGAGCAAAGGAAAAATATGTCTTGAAAATTCGTAAAGGGCTCCGTTATCATAAGATTAATCGCCAAATGATACTCCACTTTACCCTCTTGGATTCACTCCAACCTTCCAACATCATCAGGTGGATCAATTCCAACATGCTCTATCGATAGCTGTAAATGTGCGACACTACATATTTCCAAGTCCCCATGAGTTGATGCATTCAAGAAAAACTAGGTACTACATATTTCCAAGTCCCCATGAGTTGATGCATTCAAGAAAAACTAGGTACTACATATTTCCATGTCTCTCTTTACCAAATGAAAGCTTCCTCCTTAACTCGCCTCTCTCACAGTAGCTCTCTTTTTCACACTATAGCTTTTCTCACCAATGAAAGCTTTCACACAATTCACTCTCAAAGATCAAATCGTCTCGAGAACCTGTTTCTCTCTTAGCTACTTCAATTTCACATTTCAGAACCAGATGTAAGGGTTTCCTTCTCAAATTATTGTCTGATTTTAGTGATTTTCATCTGATTTTGTGATTTTGTGTTCCCGATTTCTAGGCATGAGTAAGTTTTGAAATGAAAACCTCTGATTTCTTGTCTGGGTTCTTTGTAATCGGTAAGTTAATTAGGGCCTGTTTGTTCAAGATATTTATGGTTTGCATTCTAATTTTGGGTAAGTTAATTAGCTTTGAAAGCTAATTAATCGGTAACTGGATTGTGAATATTTAGTGTTGTAGAGATTGTGTTTCTTCTTTGCAGCTCCAAACTCTTGAGCGATCGTTAAAGGCTTACAATTGTTGTTTTCATTGTAGTTTTATATATCTTCTTGATAGTTTAATTTCTATTTTTAACTCATTAATCGATTTAATGGTGACCTTGAATGTGTGGAAATTGATTGATGTTCTTAGATTATCTTTAGTCCATATGACAAACTGTAAATGGTGAGAATAGCTTAGACCCTAATATTTTTTCTTATACTCTTACAATGAGAAAAGTGTTACCTGTTAGCTAGTCTAAACATTTATGGTGCTTAAGAGCAATGGAGGAGGATGATCAATGACTGCTAGGTAGTGGAAAATGTAATATAATGTAGCTCTGCATCCTATGTCAATATCTTTCATCCCCACTTTTTCTCTCTTTGAAATCGAAAGATATTGAGTACATCATTATGCAGATCATCCATGAAAGTTACCTCTAAGAGTACATTGCTTTCAGAACTAAAAGCATTGCTCTCATACTCTTTCTATCATCTATAGAGAGAGAAAGGTTAGGCTACAGAGAGAGTATGAGAGGACAGAGCGGAAGGAGATGATGTTTACATTAAGAGAATGGTCTTGCTTTCCACGGGTCTTGGTGGGCGTTTATGAATGTCTTATAGTTTGACTTCAATTCAATAGAAAAGGCAGGAATGTTAAAGAAGATCAAACTAATAATTAAATTAGTATATCTTTGAATCTTCGTATCAATGAAGAAAATGATTCTTGGTTTCGTGAATCGTGAGACGGGCCCAACAGTAAGCATCTTCTTAAAAGACGTTTCTTGTAAATTAATTATAAAAATTTCTAAAATTACTTATATGTACATATATTTCTCTTGTAGTTGTAAAAAGAAACTCATCAAGTTCAAATTTTGATACCCCGAAGCAAGATGTGATATGGATATATTGGAATTGTATTAAGGTTTCTTATTCTACTGCCTATTTTTTAAATGTTATGGTCAGTTTACGGAGACACACATGTTTTTTTATTAAGTTTTCTTGGTTGCGTAATTGAATATACTTATAATCTCCACAAGGCCAGTTTACACACACACATGTATGAGAAAAAAGTAAGGAAAACAATTCAATGGTGGTAATTTTTATACATTAATTTGTTTTAAATTTTAGAACAAGTCAATTCTGTAACATGTTTCATGAAGTTTCTTGATTGGTTTAGAAATCAGAACTTTATCTATCCTAGAGCACAATATTTTTTATAAAACGATTTGGCAGAAAATGATATGGAAGAACTTCAAATCACAAGGCATGTGGATTTATCAAGGCATGTTATTACAAGTTACTGGTTTTGGTTCAGGACCTGTAATCATTCTTTATGCATTAGTCTTCAATCAACACAACTTTCTCATAGCTTGTGAAAGAGTTGTATATTAGTCATGTTTTTTCTATCAATTAATAAGGTTATTTAACGTCTTATTCAATCAGCATCGTGTCATTTCTTCATATAATTCTTGGCATACTATTTTTAGCGAATGAGACTTACGATTTCTAAAACTGCATAAGTGCTACCCGTTTATATCTTTATGCTAACTTCCTTTTTTCCCAGTCTATGTTATATCTTTACATTCCTCATTTCTCTCTGATTGGTCATATATTATTGTTATCTATAAATTGCTCATTGATTTTGTTGAAAGAATGTTCATTGCTATTTTTTATTTACTATGCTTGTCCAGAATTAGGCTTACTGAGTTCCACTCTCTTTTGTGCTTTAACGAAGCAACATTTTCTCCTATGCATGTGGAGTCGGATTTGTTGGCCACTTACAAAGCGCATGTTTGAAAGAAAGTTGTGTTGTTATTTCTCTCACTCCTTGTATTCATCATATATTTGGTAGGCTTTTACAACCTCTCAAACCCTCCATGCTTGAAAGAGATCCTGGCCCATAAATATAGCAACGCATGAATTTTCATTTTCTATACATTCAATACCTTTGTACTCTTTATTATTTCTCAAGGTTCACTCTGTCTCTGTTTCCTCAAGTTTTTTTCTCTTTGTTTCTTTGAGTATTGATTTTTTCTTCGTTGTTGTTATTGTTTTAACTATGTTTAGTGGAAGAGGGCTGATAGATTTTTATACTTACCATGATTGAGAGGGGGGGGGGGTATATGGTGTTAAAACTAATGAAGCATTACATCATCTCTGATTAATGATTTTTTATCCTTTGTTGTTATTATTGTAATTATGTTTTGATAATTAGTTTTGTGATATGAACCTTCGTATGTTTTTTGAAGTCGTTTTTGGACATTTGGTATTATGTTTGATCTAGACCATTTTTTCATCAACTAATACACAAGGAGTGAACTAAATGCTAAACTCCAAACTTTGATAGTAGATTTAGTATCAAATATCCCAACGGTTCAGAGTATCTTATTACATTGTATGTATTTTTCAATATAATCCTTATACTTCAATGCAATTCATATTTAATCTATTTTATTTTTCTTCTTTTTGGAGGTGAGGGAATGGATGGATTTGAAAGGCTTAGTGTTGCTATGAACCTTCTCTGTAACTTAAGCTTTGTTATGGTCTTATAAGATATTTTTTAGATAAACTTGACTGCCTTGTTGAATGTTGCATTTTGAGACAGAAGATAATCAACTTGGTTTGCAGTTAAATGTCAGAATTTGTTTGCTCTTCACTAACGAATATACTATATCATGGAAGTAAGTCTGCCACTAATTCTTAACTTTCTTATCTAATAAGTCATTACTTAGCTGTTGATCATTTAGATCGTACTATTTGGAATATGAGGCTTGTTCCTTCATCTGAATGGATAATTCATGCTTTGGTACAACACTTTGATCTTATCCTGAAGCATCATCAAGGCAGTTACCTGGCCACCACCTCCTCACCAAGGAAAACAACCAAGTGGACCTCCTAGGGTACCTCCGCCTTCAGTACCTAGATGTGAATTTCTACTAGATTTTAGTTTTTTTTTGGATAAACTATTTTTGCTTGCTTTATGCAAAAATCAATATGCAATTATCATTTTGAGATGTGATTTCTAGTAGACAATTAGTATGTACCAATTTTGACTAATTAAATAAAATGATATGTCATTTTGTTATTTCGTGATATTTTCTGAAAAATTATTTATTTTTTATATTTGTACAATTGTAAGTATAAGTAAAAGAAAAAAGTTATAAAAAGTATTTAATAATGTTAACAAAACAATTAGTAATGAAAAATGCTATGGAAGACCTACGATAGTATTTATAAAAACGCTATGAAATACCTACGATAGAATTTATAAAAACGCTATAAAATATCTATTACAACATTTATAAAATGCTATGAAAAGTGTTTGATAGCGTTTAAATAACGTCGGTATACATTAAATTTTTAGAAACGCTATCAAAACCCTATGATAGCGTTTTTAGCCACTATCGTAGCATTTTTTTATTGTAGTGGCATCTCGCTGGTACATCCAGTTGCATAATCAACATATCCGAGGATGGAAAGACTTAGCTGTCGCATTTCTGAGATAATACAAGTACAATATGGACATGACTCTTGATCGTTTTGATCTACAAAAGATGGAGAAAAAGTCTACTGAAAGCTTTAAGGAATATGCTCAAAATGGGAAGGAATTAGTGGCTCAGATGCATCCCATCTTATCAAAGAAATGACCACAATCTTCATCAATACTTTGAGGTTTTTATTCTATAATAGAATGATTTGTAATGCTTCAAACAACTTTTCTGATATGATAGTGATAGGTGAAAGAATAGAATAGAGAATAAAAAATGATAGAATTTCAGAAGCTGTGTTAGAAGCATCCTCCGTAGAAAAAGACCCACCGTCGAAGCAAAAAGAGAGAGATGTACAGACTATCAATTTTTTGTATCCATCACAAGCTGTGAACCTCAGGCCAGGGTTTTCAAAGTACAGTAAATGACCCAAATCTGTGATATCATGTGTGGTAAATACCTCGTAAGTACCATACAATTATCACTCCCAACAATCAACATTTTAAAATAACTCAAGATTCAATGTGAGACCACCAACTCACCTGTAAATGTTGGTTAGGTTGATCAGCCTCAAAGAGAGAATAAGAATAACCAACGGTTTGTCCAATATGTCCTATACAGAATTATTATCACAATTAATATAGAATAACCAGCTGGTGTCAATCCCTTACGAGCCTCTCCAGCCACCATATCCTAGGTGGTATGATCCAACTATTCGATGTGATTATCATTTTGGGGCGATAGGACATTCAAATGAAAATTGCACAACGTTGAAAGCTAGAGTTCAAATTTTAATTAAAGCCGATTGTCTAAACTTCAATAAAGTTTATGAAAACCAATAATTAGTTCTAACTCTCCACCAGAGCATGAGAATACATGATAAATTCTGTGGAACACCTCTCTTCATGTGATAATGGAACAACTTGATGTGGTGAATGTTTCGATGGTTGCAATGTATCGATGTGTTCATATATCATTGTTACCATGGCTATAAGTTCAATAATTAGGATGTTACTGAGTTGCCAATGCTACTTAGGAACTTTTACTTAGAAACTTTCAAGAGTGACATGATAATGTCAATTTTCTAAGAGCTCTACCCAATGCTTGAAAAAAAAACTCTAGCTATGTATTTTCTTATCATGTTTCATCTATTTTTAGTCCTCTCCAACTTTCAATTCTACTTTTGTTCCATTCTCATTTCTATGCATTTCAAAGTTAATGAATTCCAATGCTTCATTCATTGTTGTCAATTGTTGTCATATTCTACTTTCACCTAACAAACCAACCCAGATTAGGAATGATTTGAGAATAAAAGCATAAGCAATATCAAGTATATTTTTTATAATATTATTTTCAGTGAAGAGACAAATGAAAGTGAAAATAGGCTTTTGTCTGGTGAATAAAGACATTGCAAAAAGGTATTATTCTTATTTGAGGTCATGTTCTTGTTGAATTTACTTCTGATTGGAAATGATGGAGAGGCGTTCTTTCTTCTATCTGAAACACTTCTATTCATTGCAAGCCTAATTGAGCCTTAAAAAATCTTCATTTCATGACACCTAACCAATGATCATTCCCCACACTATTTTCTTTTGTCAAAATACATGTCTCAAAAGTTGAAAAAGTTATCAAACTGGGGCAAAATAAAAAGGTCAAGGCAAAAAGTTAAAAAAAGTATTATAAAAAAGTCAAGGTCAAGTGAGCCTTGTGATACTTCTAAGAGTATCCTCTTATATTAGAGGAAAATTTTTTCAACAAAAATTCTAAATGCATTTTTTCAAACTAGAGGTAGTTGTTGCAAAAAGTTCATATGCAAATATCCAATTTTGGTTTCTTAAAACAAAATGTCAAAACCCACACTGGGGTCTGTGATGAGCAAGACCTTCACCTTTCAAAAAAAAGAAAAAAGAAAAAAGAGAGAAAAAACACAAAAGAAAAAAGAAAAAAAAGAAAAAAGGAAAAAAAGAAGAAAACGAATGATCATTATGAGTGTACAAAGCGAATTCATGTAACATGCTAATACTTCTCGAAAGAGTCGTTCTGAAAACTGAAAATTATCTTATTCCACAATTTATTTTCTCATAATCTCTTCAAATCTTTATTCATCACCATTTCTTAGTCAATAAAAAGTATTTGTCACAATATCTATTCTATCATTCTTACTTTCTTCATTTCTTTCCCCCAACATTCAAGAGCATATAGATGACATTACAAATTACTCTTGAAATAACTTAGAAGCATACTTTTGGAAAAAAAAAGGAAGAAGAGGAAAATGAAAAATGTAATCTGAAGACATGACGAAAATCTGGAAGGGTACCATGAAAAAAAAGTAGGACTGTAACTACAATCTAGCATATGCACAATGAAAACACAAAATGATATTGTGACATTTTACGATATGGATCGAGACAAAATTCCACTTTGTCATTTGGCTTTGCCACAAAAATAAAGTTCAAATCTTAGAGCTTGATCCGGCGAAAAGAAGAAGAGTCATAGTTATAGTAAAAATTTGAAAATTGCACCATAGACAAGTGGGTGAGACTGTGCTACGAGATAGTATGCTCAAGTAAAATATCAAAAGAACACTATTAGGTGCTTTACACATTTGAAAATGTAGGAAAGAAGTAAAATAAGGAAAATTATTTGTTTGCCTCCGCCATTGACAAAGATGAATACCAGGGCATGATCCGATACCACAGAACACATCATTTCCTCTATGACATGCTCGATATCTCATTGTCGATGATCCTAGTCCAAGATACTTTTTGAAAGATAATGGAGATGACCACAATGACCCATTTTCCAAAAATAAAAATAAAAAACCATCATAAGATTTTTTCAAAATGTTCGCAATCATGCTTGGTGTTCACGCTGTCATGATTATCTCACTTGCATTATAAGTCAAGAATTTTATTGTATAGACATGCATCATACTAGTTATTTGATATATTTTAAGTCATCAAGAACATCCATTTGAAATCTATGGACACTAAAGTATTTATAGCCCGCATTAATCTAGCTTTTATTTTCATATGAGACTTCCATAAGTCAGCTTCAACATCATTTTTAATATGGTTAAATTGAACCCGACTCAGTGGCGGTCAAAGTCCGATGTCAGTTCCTGGTCCATTTCAATCAACATGGTTAAATCGAACCCAACTTGGTCGCATTCAAAGCCTGGTGTTGACGAGAGGTCCATTTATTTTCTTTTTTAGTTAAATCAAACCCGACTTATTCACGGTCGAAGCCTGGTGTCGGCACCAGGTCCATTCATTTTCAGTAACGTTAAATCAAACCTGACTTAGTTACGGTCGAAGCCCGATGTCAGTGCCTGATCCATTTTAATCAATATGATTAAATCGAACCCGACTCTGTCGTAGTCGAAGCCCAATGTCAATGCCTTGTCTATTTCAACCAATATGGTTAAATTGAACCCGACTTGGTCACGGTCAAAACCTGGTGTCGGCTCTAGATCCGTTCATTTTCAATATGGTGAAATCAAACCTGACTCAGTCGCGGTCGAAGCCTGGTGTCAGTGCATGATCCATTTTAATCAATATGGTTAAATCAAACCTGACTTAGTTGCGGTCGAAGCCCGATGTCAGCTCCTGGTCCATTTCATTCATTATCTTGGTTAAATCAAACACAAATTAAGTCAAGATCGAAGCATGTGTCTATCCAGGTCCACCTTTTTTTCAACTCTCTTCGGTTAAATCGAACCCAAATTGAGTCGAGTTCGAAGCCTGTGTCAATCCAGGTTCGTTTTCATTTCAAATATCTTCGGTTAAATCAAACCTTAATTGAGTCGAGGTCAAAGTCTATGCCTATCCAGGTTCGTTTCTTTTCAATTATCTTTGGTTAAATCTAACCCAAATTAAGTCGAGAGCAAAACCTGTATCTATCTATGTCCGTTTCCTTTTCAAATATCTCGGTTAAATTGAACCCGAATTGAGTCGAGGTTGAAATTTGTGTCTATCTAGGTTCGTTTCGTTTTTAAATATCTCTGTTAAATCAAACAAAATTGAATCGAGATCGAAGCCTGTGTCTATCTAGGTCCGTTTCTTTTCAAATATCTCCAGTTAAATTGAACTTAAATTGAGTCGAGATCGAATCATGTGTCTATCTAGGTCCGTTTCTTTTCAAATATCTCTGATTAAATCAAACCTGAATTGAGTCGAGGTCAAATCTTGTGTCTATCCAGGTCCGTTTCTTTTCAAATACCTCCGGTTAAATCGAAACCGTGAGTCGAGGTTGAAATCTGTGTCAATCCATATCCATTTCACATTTTTGTCATTTCATAGAGCCCAAATTAGTCAGGCTTTCTATTCCCCTTATTCATATAGTTTTTTCTCATACCGATCAAAATACTTATCTACACTTTTGTGCACCTTTTAAGTTTAGAAGCGTGAACAAAGAGAGACAGCTATAGATACCTTACTTTTTCTGGTTCAATACTTTGAAAATACGATTTTATTTTTTGGCGCATATTCTAGTCTATAACTCTGTGTATAATTTGAAAAATAGCTCAATGACTAAAAATAAGAAAAAAGAGTCCAAGGACTAAAAAAAATAAAAAAAGGAGCATAAGCACTAAAATTAAAAATGGAAACCCTAATTTTGCTTATAAATATGAAATGAGTTCTTCACTTAAAGGAGGCTATGAGAGAGAGAATGAGAAGAGGCCTTTTGAGAAAAGCAGAATGATATTTTTAGAGAGAGTGTGAGAAATAAGAGTGAAATTCTAAGAGAGAGGGGATGGGAGTTTACATTTCTATTCATCCTCTCATTTTTTTCTTAATATAGTTTAAATTTCTTGCACCTTAGCTAATGAGATATATTGTTCTTTTTGGAGACAGTGATGGAGAATGATATTTTTAGAGAAAGTGTGAGAAATAAGAGAGTTTTCTAAGAGAGAGATGATGGAGTTTCTATTCATCTTCACTCATTCTTTCTTTCTTAATATAGTTTAAATTTCTTGTACCTTAGTTAACAAGATATATTGTTCATTGTTCTTCATCATTTCTCATTCATACTCATGTAGTGTTTCCTTTTGCATAAATAAAAGTATAAGTGTTTGTTCCATTTCTTCTTCATTTTTTACTCTTAATCTTGAGTTTTATTTCAATGTCTGCTGATTTTCTTCAAACTTGATAATGAGGTATAGCTGTCATCAACTCAATCAATGTGTATGCGGATAAAGTCTTTGAGGAGTTTAAATTTAATTCAATGTGAATCAGCACTTTAATGAGTTGAAAGTGTACATTATATGCAAAAATCTCATATGATAATTTTTCATACATAAAAAATGCATGAAATACCATATAGAGAGTTAAACATCTATATGGATCAAGATTATGTAAATATTAAAGTTTTGAATCCTCTCTTAATATTCTCACTAGTTGATTTTTTAGATCTTATTTTCGTGACACTTGTTTGAACTAGTTATTGTCCATAATCCTTCCATTGCTATTTGATTAGCAAAGATAGAAGAAAAAAATAATGGTAATTAGTAAACTAAGTAATCCAAAATTAAAATGGTATATTTATATCCCAAAAATATTTTATTTTTATTTTAAAATTTTATTCATCATTTTTATGACGCTCGGTTGAACTAATATTCTCACAATTTTTTTTTACATAAAATATTTAATATTGATTTATTTATAATGTTATAAATATATTATATTAAAAACATAAGAATTAAAATTAAAAATAGAGGGTTGACTAACTCTCTGTGCAGAGGGTTGACCAACCCTCTATTTATCAGAGAGGGTTGCCCCCTCTGTATAAAGCTGCGGCTATACAACCACAACCACTCCCCCACCCCATCATATATATATATATGAAATCCTGAATAGTTATAGGTTTTTCTGTAACATTATCCATGATTTCTCGTATACTATAATTCTCAATAGAAGGGATTATTTCTTCCTTGAGATGGTCTTTATACAGGGTTTCCAAAATTTTTAATCTCATTTCTGGATTTTGTATTTGATCAGCAAAGCTGAACATATACTTCTGGGTTGCAGTAAGAACATTGATACTAGGTTGTCCTAGATCAAGGCCATTCATCTCCATGATGGCTTTCCAATAGTTGGTTTCTGTTAACGTATTGCAATTTTTGTTATTGCAACAGGTTTCAATTTGTTTAGAGGAGGAATCTGAGTCAGAAGAAGAATAGATTTCTGCCAGATCATTGTCTGAATTGGAATCTAAAGATGAGTTATCATTATCAGAGATACAGTTAAGGATTTGCTATTGAGTTTATTCATCTTAGAGATAACTCATATAATTTCTGCTTAAGCTTACACTTATTAGCATAATGACCTTTAGCACCACACCTAAGACACTTAACTTCTGATCTGTCTTTCTTAGCAAGATCTTTCTTTTTCCTGAATTTCTTTCTAGAAATATCCGGATCATACGTAGGGTTCTTCAGAGCTTTTCTGGAATGAAACCTTTTGTATTTTTTAGGTCTAGGGTTCTTGGAAGTTTTTGGGAATTGACTTTGTACCCGGAGCTTCCATTCCAAACAAACCCACTTATAGAAGCAATCCGGAGGAGACGAAGGAGCTGCAAAAGCAAGTTGATGAGCTCATGGAGAAGGGGTATGTACATGTGAGCATAAGTCCATGTGTTGTCCCCGTATTGCTTGTGCCTAAAAAGGATGAGCCATAAATAACATCATTGTAAAGTATCGCCATGCCATTCCTAGATTAGATGATATGCTTGATGAGTTGCATGGTTCTTGTGTGTTTACTAAAATTGATCTTAAAAGTGGATATCATCAAATTAGGATGAAAGAAGGTGATGAACGGAAAACGGCTTTCAAAACAAAATATGGTTTATATGAGTGCTTAGTAATGCCTTTTGGATTGACTAATACACCTACTACTTTCATAAGATTAATGAACCATGTTTTACGTACTTTCATTGGAAAATTTGTGGTTGTTTATTTTGGTGACATATTGATTTATAGCAAAGATTTTGATGAGCATCCAATATACTTGAAATCTGTTCTTGAAGTTTTAAGAAAAGAAAAAGTGTTTGCTAACCTCAACAAATGTACCTTTTGCACGGATAAGTTGATGTTCCTAGGGTTTGTTGTTAGTGTTAAGGGAATGAGGTAGATGAGGAAAAAATAAAAGCAATTAGAGATTGGCCAATACCTAGAAGTATTGGGGAGGTTAGGAGCTTTCATGGGTTAGTTAGCTTTTATAGAAGATTTGTGAAAAAATTTAGCACCATAGCTGCGCCCTTAACCGAAGTCATTAAAAAGAATGTTGGATTTAAGTGGGGTAGTGAACAAGAAAAGGCATTCAATTTGCTCAAGGAAAAACTAACCAATGCACACTTGCTTGCTTTACCTAACTTTGCTAAAACCTTCGAAATGTACTAGGTGCATACAATTAGTGCTCTCTCAGCACACTAAAAACAGCAAACAAGTGTTTCACATGTTCATCAAGATTTTTGCTATAAACTAAAATATCATCAAAGTAAACTACCACAAATTTTCCCATGAAAGAACACAAAACATGATTCATTAACCTCATGAATGTACTAGGTGCATTAACTAAACCAAAAGGCATACAATTAGTGCTTTCTCAAGATTAGCATTAGCACTTCTTAACTATATTTTGGTGTCATAGGCGAATTGATCACAAAATTCACCTAATTCTTGTCTATTGGATACATTATGTTTCTTCATTTGTTGCTAAAGATCATTGCAGAGGGCTAAACCTTATTCAATTACTACTGCAATGAGAGATCCATAGGTATGCTGGTTATAGGGAATATAAATTTTGGAAACCCTGTATAAAGACTATCTCAAGGAAGAAATAATCCCTCCTATTGAGAATTACAGTATGCGAGAAATCATGGATCGCATCCAGAATAAGGTTACAGAAAAACCTATAACTATTCAGGATTTGAAAATGGAAGTCAATTTTCTTAAATCTGAAATCAAACAATTACAAATTGTTACTCTAGTTATTTTCCAGGATCTTGCCCTTATGAAGCAAGAGCTTCCTCTCAAAGGCAAGGCACCTATACCTGAACCATAATGTTCTTCTCCGAAGGACAACATTAACCAATACCTTATGATACTGAATAAGGTAACTTTTCAAAAATGGTATACCAAAATTACTTTTATTATTAAACTAGATTTTACAATAAAAGACGCTACCGCCCTTATTGATACATGGGCTGATATGAACTGTATTCAAGAGGGTTGAATCCCTACAAAATATTTTCAGAAAACCAATCAATCTCTTACTAGTTCCAGTGGTAACAGAATGAAAATTGAATTTAAATTACCAGAAGTTTTAATCTGTAATGAAGGAATTTGTTTACCCACTTCCTTTGTTTTATTAAAAAATATGACTCAGAACATTATCTTAGGCAACCCCTTTATGTGCCTTATAATGCCTACAAATAGGATCGATAGTAATGGTATTTCTACTACCATCAACAACAAAAAAAAATATTTTTGATTTTATTACAAAACCGTATAAAAAAGAACTAGATATTATTAAATATTTGATACAGAATAAAGAAAGTCAACTTAATTTCCTTCAAAAAGAAGTTCAATTTTTGACTCTTGAACAGAAAATCCACCAATCTTCTATGCAATCTAAAATCAAATGATTTTAACAGAATTTCAAACAAAAATTTGTAGTGATATAGTAGTGATATATCAGAATCACGTACATACATAATCATACATGGTTTATCCGAATCTGTCCAGAAGTCTTAAATAATGATCTCCTCCACTAGTTTCTCATTTGGTGGGATAAATTTGGGATTTCTCTTGAGCAGACAATTTCTCTTGAGACTCTACCAGACACAATTCGAACAACATTTAATGAATGGCATAGTGCCTACTCCCTTCTACCAGCAAACAAGAACATCTCAATCACTAAATCTGTGGCTCATTTTGCCATTCGATTCACCATCTCATGGATATGGAAATGAGATCTTTAATGTGATTATCATAATAAAATCCCCCGTTTAAAAAGGGTATTTTATATGAAATGGTAGGATTTTTGCGTATGAAGGTAGTTTTCTTCATACAAAATATCCTGAGGGGTAGGTCGAGGATAGTAATACTTACCAAGTCTAAGTAAAGTCATACACTGGATAGACTTGGGGTAAGTAAGGTTGTTGAGACTATCATTGAAGTTTTTTTTGGAGGTCAAGAATTTGAGAAAGAGTATATGCTTCTCTTTCATCCTCGGTTACTGGTATAGATGAATCACCTTGGTTCATCATATTAACTTGTTTTGAAGATTTGGATCTTGAAGATTCTGGCTCACTTATCTTCAAATTTTTTATTTTTCCGATAAGAGTGGCCATAAAGTCTTCCTCTTTCTTTGTAGACTTTAACTTAAAATTATGAATTTCAAGAGGAGACTTGATGTTGACCATGTATTCGAGTGCAGTGGAAGGCACACCCCAGTTCGTATCAAAGCCATGAATAGTCTTGGTTATATTATGATTATATTTTCTTTAAATTATTTATGCATGATCAAAAGAAAATATGAGTGAAATTGCTTCTTCTTTGTCATAAGTAGCAAATACAATAGCTTCAACTTCTGAAGCAACAAAATTAATAGCATACCAGGATGTTAAAGAAGCCTTAGATGAATGGACAATAACTAAGATTAAACCAGAAACCATATATAAAATTGGAACATTTGATTTTTCCAGTAGAACAATCATTAAGGCATTTGAGCATGCCATACAATTACACAATAATGATGATATTCTTTATCCGTTGCATGTTCATGATCTAAATCCTTTCATGCAAAGATACAAGTAAGTGCATATAGGACTTGTACAAATTACATTTAAGCCTTTGACCTTATTTGGTCAAAATACCAGTATCCAGTGTACCCTCCGAGATGGACGGTGCCTCAAGTGGAAAGCATATCTCATGGGAGCTATTGAAACTAGCTTATCCTATGAGCATGTTTATTTTAATATATATCCGAATTTAAGTGTTTCACTTTCTGACAGTAATCTCTCTAAAGTCTTAGAACTTAGAGTTATTTCGCATGATTATGAGTATCTGTAAGGATCTCCTCCTTTAGCAATACTTTTCCGAATCCATCTGAAGGTTCTTGCTACCTTGAACCCATATACGAGAAAGCAGAGTGAACAGGGACATACTGTCCTCAACGACACTAATCTCTTCAGTAGTCAAGTAGCCATCCCTAGGATGATACCTTAGGAGGAAATTACTTTTCCAGACAAATGGTAAATTCCAAATCCTGTCCCCACCAGACCAATCATGAGACAATCAATTGAAGATGTGGTCCAGAATCATGGAGGTAATATTTATATTCGCTTTCAGAAACCACTTACTAGAAGCCTTTCTAGTACTAGTTATAGGAGTAACCTTCCCTATAACATAGATCTGCCAGAATCTTCCAGACCTTTTTCTGTAGAATCCATCAATTCTGAAGAAGCCTAGATTAGAGGTATCTATATATCAGAAAACTAGATACCTCATGCAATCTATGAAGATAGACCTTACATCACAAGGCCCAATAGCTCAACCGCAAGTGATGTGCAATTCGACATTTAATAGATTTTACACCTAAGAGTGAATTGCGTAAGCACCTAAACCAGGATTTTATGCAAGATAAATAACTGGATTTTCGATTATGGTATTTTCAATCCCATACTCCTCAACAGTTACAAACCCTCAAAGATCAGTATTATTACCATTTTTGGAGTAACCAAATCCTTAGATCCTTCCCCGAGTGGTACTGTGAGGTTACTAAGAAAGAACCCTTTCTTAATGAAGATCAAATTAATGTCCTCACAGAAATACAGAAGAATTGGGTTACGATAACGGGCAAATCTTACCAAACTGTCCATCCTCCACCGTTATCTTTAGAGTTAGCTCCTACCAGTGAGAGCGTTAAACCATTAGTCATCTCCCCTTATATTGAGATTCCAGAACAACCCAATCAGGAAACCTTAAAGGTCAAAGACATAGTACCTTTAACCAAACAACATAATTATACAAACATTTTTCTCCAAGCCATAGGCAACCAACTTACCCATATAGAGAAACATGTAGACAATATACAAGATAAAATTGAAGATCAACAGCATAAAGGCCCAGAGAAACCTAAACCTCTTAACCTTCATCCAGTTAATATCAAGCCTCCTCTTGAAATTCATAATTTTAAGTTAAAGTCTACAAAGAAAGAGGAAGAGTTTATGGCCACTCTTATCGAAAAAATAAAAAATTTGAAGATAAATGAGCCAGAATCTTCAGGATCCAAATCTCCAAAACAAGTTAATATGATGAACTAGGGTGAATCATCTATACCAGTACCCGAGGATGAAAGAGAAGCATATACTCTTTCTTAAATTCTTGACCTCTAGAAAAACTTTGATGATAGTATCGACAACCCTACTTACCCCAAGTCTACCCAGCATATGACTTTACTTGGACCTGGTAAGTATTATTATCCTCGACCTACCCCTGAGGATATTTTGTATGAAGAAAACTACATTCATACCTAGAAATCCTACCACAGAAGAACTATCTATGAATGGAACATAGATGGTAAATCTGAATACAATGTATTTGAAGCCATACATCACATGATTATGTATGTTTCCGTATACAAACATAACGATAATTCTAACAATCAGATTGCCAGATTTCTTATCAATGGCTTTACCGGTATTCGAAAAGGATGGTGGGATAATTCTCTTACTCCAAAGCAGAGGGATGAAATCCTTAATGCCTCAAAAATTAACATCGATCCTTTTAATCATACAGAAACCCAAAACCGAAGATGCCTGCTACACACTAGCCCAAGCCATAATCCACCATTTTATTAGACCAGGAATTATCAATACACACCGGCACAGAGAGCTTCTACAGAACCTTCGTTACTGTTCTCTAACCCATTTTATATGGTATAAGGATGTGTTCCTAATGAAGGTCATGCAACGAACTGATGCCAACAGTGATAATTGGAAAACCAAATCCATTGATGGCCTTCCAAATCTTTTTTGCTGAAAACGTTCGAAAGAAACTTAGGGATAAACACAACCAAATTGATATTCCCTATAACAAGCATACCTATGGATCTCTCATTGCAGTAGTAATTGAAGAAGGTTTAGCCATCTGCAATGATCCTAAACTTCAGCAACAAATGAAGAAATAGAATGTATCCAATAGATAGGAATTAGATGAATTCTGTGATCAATTCGCCTATGATACCAAAAGACAGTACCCAACAACTTCCAGGAACCCTGGACCTAAAAAATACAAAAGGTTCCATTCCAGAAAAGCTCTGAAGAACCCTAAGTATGATCCGGATATTTTTATAAAGAAATTCAGGAAAAAGAAATATCTTCCTAAGAAAGATATATCAGAAGTTAAATGCTTTAGGTGTGGTGCTAAGGGGCGCTATGCTAATAAGTGTAAGCTTAAGAAGAAATTACATGAGTTATCTCTAGATGAAGAAACTCAACAACAAATCCTTAACTGTATCTATGAAAAGGATAACTCCTCCGCAAATTCTAATTCAGATAATGATCTGGCAGAAATCTATTCTTCTTCTGACACAGATTCCTCCTCTGAACAAATTGAAACCTATTGCAATAACAAGAATTGTAATACGTTAACAGAAACCAACTATTGGAAAGCCATCATGGAGATGAATGGCCTTGATCTAGGACAACCTAGCATCAATGTTCTTACTGAAACCCATAAGTATATGCTCAGCTTTGCTGATCAAACACAAAATCTAGAAATGAGATTAAAATTTTTTGGAAACCCTATATAAAGACCATCTCAAGGAAGAAATAATCCCTCCTATTAAGAATTACAGTATGTGAGAAATCATGGATCGCATCCAGAATAAGGTTACAGAAAAACCTATAACTATTCAGGATTTGAAAATGGAAGTTAATTTCTTAAATCTGAAATCAAACATTTATAAACTGTTACTCAAGTTATTTTCCAGGATCTTGCCCTTATGAAGTTAGAGCTTCCTCTCAAAGGCAAGACACTTATACCTGAACCAGAATGTTCTTCTCCGAAGGACAACAGTAACCAATACCTTTTGATAATGAATAATGGAACTTTTAAAAAATGGTATACTAAAATTACTTTTATTATTAAACCAGATTTTATAATAAAAGATGTTATCACCCTTATTGATACAGGGGTTGATATGAACTGTATTCAAGAGGGTTTAATCCCTACAAAATATTTTCAGAAAGTCACTCAATCTCTTACCAGTGCCACTGGTAACAAAATGAAAGTTGAATTTAAATTACCAAAAGTTTTAATATGTAATAAAGAAATTTGTTTACCCACTTCCGTTGTTTTATTAAAAAACATGACTCAGAACATTATCCTAGGCAACCCCTTTATGTGCCTTTTAACGCCTACGGATAGGATCGATAGTAATGGTATTTCTACTACCATTAACAACAGAAAAATTATTTTTGAATTTATTACAAAATCATATACAAAAGAATTAGATCTTATTAAAGATCTGATATAGAATAAAAAACTCAACTTAATTTCCTTAAAAAAGAAGTTTAATTTTTGACTCTAGAACAGAAAATCCAACAATTTTCTATGCAAACTAAAATCAAAATGATATTAACAGAATTTCAAACAGAAATTTGTAGTGATCTACCAAATACTTTTTGGAATAGAAAAAACACATTATTTATTTACCGTATCACCAGGATTTCGATGAAAAATTCCTACAAAATCTAGACCCAATCAAATGAAAAAGAAATATCTTGACATCTATAAAACATAAATTGACTCTTTACTATAGAAAAAACTCATTAGACCTAGCAAGTCTACTTGGAGTTGTACAACATTTTATGTATACAATGAAATTGAACGAGGACAATCTCATTTAGTCATTCAATTACAAGCCGCTTAATGATGCCCTCCAATGGATTAGGTATTCTATCTAAAACAAAAAGGATCTTTTACATCGCTTAAACAATTCAATAATTTTTTTCTAAATTTGATTTAAAATCTGCATTTTGGCAAATTCAAATTACTGAACAGGATAGATATAAAACAACATTTACTGATCCCTTTGGTCACTATGAGTGGAACGTTTTACCATTCGGTGTTAAGAATGGACCTTCAAAATTTCAACATATCATGAATGATATTTTTAATCCGTATACTATATTTATTATCTGCTATATTGATGATGTTTTAATTTTCTCATCATCCATAGATTAACATATTAAACATTTGCATATATTTAAGCATGTGATAATCATAAATGGTTAGTTTTATCTGCATCTAAGATGAAACTATTTCAAATAGAAGTTAGATTTTTAGGAAATAATATTTCTAACGGAACTATTATTCCTATAAACAGAAGTATAGAGTTTGCATCTAAATTCTCGAATGAAATTAAAGATAAAACTCAATTATAGAGATTCTTTGGAAGTCTTAATTACATTAGAGACTTTTATCCGAAGTGTTCCTAGGATAGTTCTATTCTTTACAGTAGACTCAAGAAGAATCCTTCTCCTTGGACAGCAGAACATACATTAGCAGTAAGAAAAATAAAACAGAAAATAGAACAATTACATTTCTTGTCTTCACCTAATCCTTTATGGCAGAAAATTGTTGAAACAGACGCCTCAAATCTAGGCTATGGCGGGATACTAAAACAAGTAAACCCTAGTAACCATAAAGAAGAACTCCTTAGATTCACCTCTAGATTTTGGAAAGGACTAGCACTCAATTATCCAACCATAAAACAGGATTGTTTAGCCATTGTTAAATGTGTGCTAAAATTTCAAGATGATCTATTAAATCAGCATTTTCTTATTAGAGTTGACTGCTCTGCAGCAAATTTTTTTTTTAAGAAAATTGTACAGAATCTTGCTTCTAAGCAATTTTTTCCTCTTGGAAAAGTTTATTTTCAATATTTGATTTTGATATTGAACATATCAAAGGTGACCAGAATTCTTTACCCGATTTTCTAACCCATGAATATCTACAGGGTTCATGAACAAAAGCAGAGGTCGAGGCCGTAGGGGCCGTAATAGGGAAAATCCCTACTCAACAAAATTTTCAAGTCTAAACAAGACTTATAACAGTAATCATGAGGCTTCTTCAAGCAAATCTTCTAAAGATGTCCTTTTAATACTAGAACAGTACACCTTCAACAGTATTACTAAAGAGATTATTCTCTTCATTGAAACAGCAGATGAGCAATGGATGTCAGATCCATGTGAAATAAAGAAAAGATATCTTTCGACTCAAGCATTTCCCACTCATTTTGAACAGTATCGGTATATTTACGAGCATATTGTGCTTGAAACAGCCGTCATGGAGATTAAACATACACTCCATGATTCCAGCAGAACTGGTAGCCCTATCACCTACAACAAGGCTACTATCTGGAATATTATGCCTATTGGGCAATGGGGTCTTCACCCCCATACTACCAGAAATCTTGGACCATCCGAAGATAAGTATAGTTATTGGGATTATATTGATTCCTTCACCTATGTCTTTTATTATCAGAATCCCGTACATAATCATACGTGGTTTATCCGAATCTGTCTAGAAGTCCTAAAAAATGATCTCCCCTACTAGTTTCTTGTTTGGTGGGATAAATTTAGGATTTCTCTTGAGACTTTACCAGACACAGTTCGAACAACATTTAATGAATGGCATATTACCTACTCCATTCTACCAGCAAACAAGAACATCTCAATCACTAAATCTGTGGCTCATTTTGCCATCCGATTCACCATCCCATGGATATGGAAATGAGATGTTCAGTGTGATTATCATAATAAAATCCCCCGTTTAAAAAGGGTATTTTATACGAATTGGTGGGATAATGGGATGAACCCCAATTTACCAGAAAAACTGAAATTAATTAAAGCCCACACTCAGGCTTGTTCAGATGCCCTTCCCAAGGCTCTACCAACAGCATTAACTGTATCATAAAATCCATTTCTTCTAGCTCAAGAAGAATTGAAAAAATAGTTTCCCAACCGATCAGAAAAAGAGCTAGTGATGAAGACTATGGATTTTATGAAGGATCATTTCCTTCAAGCCATCAGTTCAACAGCAGATACTACGATGAAATCTGTTAGCAGTATAACTGAATCTGATCATGAAGAAGATGACAATGCATTGAGCATCCTAGGAGGAGAGAGCCAACTAGTAGAAGACCTTCCATCAGCGACTTTTGAGATTCTCTCACCTGTCTAATTTTAGAAAAATAGATAAAGACAAGAAAGGAAAAGGTAAAGAATAAATCTTATCTCCCACTAGCAATCGTTCATAAAAAAATGACAAAACTACTTTTCAAAAAGTAGATGCCCACTCAGTAATTATCAGCAACAAGACTAATCTACTTTAGCCAAATTAGATTCCCACTACCTGCACCATAAAGAAGATAAGGATGAATGACTCCACCTATCAAGGACACGCAACCTTATATGTCTTTGCTTTGTAATACAAAAGGGAAGCCTAACCCTTGTTGAAGGCAAGTAAGAAATAAGTTAGAATTAGGCGTTCAAATGTTGAGCACTCCCTCTCCCTCTCTATGTACTCTCTCTCTTCCCTCTTACAATAAAATCATAAGTTCTCAAATTTTGATTCTCACCTGCATAACAGCAAGTGTTCTTTTAATTTTCACTTTATCTGTATGTTCATGAGATCATGTATGAAATAATTTAAGTTTAATATCATCATAATATAACCTCCAGTATTAATTGATCTCGTGCTAACTGAAGGAATACGTTGATCCATGTTGATTATCGTTACATACTTAGTATAAATACTAAGCATATGGTTAGCGTATGTGACCTCAAGTCGCGTCTGCGTTAGGTCCGCTTAGCCGGAAGTACGTTAGGACCGTTTACCCCTATAAAACGTTGATAGTCTGCCTAACTATGTGTTATGTATTTGCCTAAGTGATGAATGTTAATCAGTTTGCATCTGGTTGTTGATGAATGTTAATTAGTATGTATTTGGTTGTTGACCATGTATTCGAGTACAGTGGAAGGCACACCCCAGTTGGTAGCAGTGCCATGAATAGTCTTAGTTATATTATGATTATATATATATATATATTGCTTCTTTCTTTTTTTGGTTTTATCAAATTTTTTTCTTTTCTTAACATATGTTAAATTTCATATTTATTTCACTCCATATTTTTTACATCCATCTTCTTTTACATATTCTACGTATTCTTTTTTAACTCTACATTCTCCTCAAATTTATCATATATATTTTTTTTATAATTTTTAATTTTTCTTTCCTTTGCTTTATTCGTTCTTCTTTATAGTTGTTCTTTTTATTTATATTTTATTTATGCATCATTGTCATTTGGTCACGCTTTTAATGTGATTGTTGTCTCATTCTCTAAGTATTGGAGTTAATATATATGTATGTGTGTGTACGAGTTACGATCAAAATGATTAGATTTTAAATCTTGTTAATTTCGTTATTTAATTTTCACTAAAAAGTATGATAACAGACTTTGAGATTTTTGAGATACCAAACTTTTCGAACTACTGAGGTGAAGAGTTATATTTTGAGATACCGAGAATGATTTCAATAATGCTTTGATTTTTAAAAAAAATAAAAATAAAAAATTACTTTGTAATGGTCATTGTACCACCCATTAAAAATAATTTATTTTGATTCTTGTTATGATACAAACATGTACGTAATGAGACATTAAAAAATAAATTTATTTCACTCTTATTTATTCATTTCTTTTCAATATGATTTGGATAACGTTTGATTGAATTTGATAACCATTTTAATAGTGGGTATTGTGGAGTGTTAATAGCTTCCCTACACAAAAATGACTTTCGAACCAATTTTGAGTTTTTGAGATACCAAATTTCTCGAACTAGTGTATCTCAATCTAACAATCATCATCGTTAGGATATTTGGCTGTTATTTCTTTTTTATTTGAATGAATATTTCTTCTTTTTTTTTTGCAAAATATAAATACTCTCTTCCGAAATACAAACCAAATATACGTCACATTCCCTTCCTGAGGGACTATTTTTTAATTATTTGTAAAGCTAAGTTTTTTTTTGGTATTTATTTCCTACTTGGTATATGTCATATCCCGAACCATGAATCAATTATATACATGTCACATCCCTTTGAAAATTATTCTTTAATCAATTTTTTTCTATGAAACTTATGTGGGATGTATTAAACATGAATGAGTCTTTTGCTTAGGGAAAAAAGGTAGAGTGAATTTTAGGCAAAAAGACATTAGAGGAACTGAGATATCTAATCTTACCTGTCTGGGTGTTAGTTCTCTTTGCTGACATACTTATATCCAAACTCTGCTTCTTCCTCTCATCCTCTGTCTCTAGAAACAGAGAAACGATTAATATTTCAGACAATAGCTGATTGTTCAAAACAAAAACATTTAACATTAATCTTTGTGTTGGAATTCTTTGAGTTGAGGGGAATGAAGCCTGGTCCGAATTCATTCAAATGATCATTTTTAGATTTCATATGAAAGATTTCGTACCAGACAACATTCCCCTCAACTATAGAGAGGGAGGGAGGGAGGGATTTTCCTTTGGCCTTCATGGTGTCCTGAGCCTTATATACTAAAGGTTAAAGGTTGAGAGGAAATTCTTTCTTGTGTGATATGACATAAGTGTCTGCTTTCTCTATTGCTGCTAACATTTCTTAAAAAGCAAGGGTGAATTTCAAAGTGTTTTGCTCGAAATCATTTTAATATATTATTTTAGATCACTTTTAGGGTTTTGTTTAAAAATATTTTGATAGATTAAAAAAATACTACTTTAACTGACATGAATTTGAGAAATATTATTGTTTGAAACACATTTTAATACGTGAAATTACTTCTATAAAAAATACTTACTCAAATATTTTTTTAAATGCTTCTATTTCTATACGCACATAAATATTCATTAAAATATATGCAAAGTTTCATAGAGAAACGTATATGACATAATTATAAATTAAAATAAAATTATTTTAATTTATAAAACACTTCTAATCATAACTATTAGCAAACACACAATTATTTTTGTCAAGCGTATTTAGAAGCATTTCTACAAGAAATACCAACAAAATATTTTTCTAAAATTCTTCTAAATATAAACAAATATTCAAATTACATTCAAGTGCTTCATACAAAAATGGATATGAAATAAGTTTTAAACTAGTATATTATCATTTCAGCATATAAAAATATTTTTTAACCACAAGTACTCTCAAACACGCTATAATTCTATAATGAAAAAGTTAAAAAAATTTATTTGGTAAAAATGGAGTACCATTCATTTATTGACATATTAACATTTAATAAGTTTGTAATGACAACAAAATGAAGTTTATAATAAGTTTAGATAAATAGAAAAGTGGCATGATAGATTATTTTTAATTGTTTCCGTAGGGCTGTTTTTGTCAAACATGGTTTTCTGAGCCGGTTCATTTTGCCCATCTGTCTATAAATTTTGTCATCAAAAGTGATACTATTCTGATAAAGTATTAATCTATTGAAATTTATGTGTTATTTATTTACAGAACGACAGAATAATATTTAAATTTTAAACTCAATAATAAAAGATTATATTATGCATGATTTACACCTAATTTTTTCTGTAGACCTTATCAGCCTACATTTACTCTCTGGTAGATATGTTTTTGAAGAATCAAAGATAGTTACTGAGTATATAACTTTTAAGTATGGAAGTAAGTATTGAAGTGTATGGCATGCTTTTAGGAGATAGACAAGTGACATGATAAATGATTTTTCATTGTTTTCTGGGTTCAATTTTCTTTTTATTTTAGTTCTTAAGTCAACTCAAATAGATGCTTTGTAAAAATAAAATAAGGTTATGCTTCAAACTTTTTAGATAAGCATATATGTATATATATATATATATATATATATATATAAGTGCTTGTTTTTTTTATTAATTTTAGATAAGCATAGTTACTATTTCTCAAAAAAAAATTTATCAAACGTTTTATATAAGCATATAGTAAATAATAAGTGCTTGTTATTTATTAATTTTATGAAAGATAAAAAGTAATAAATGGGCCTTCATCATTTATTACAAATTTTTCGATCATGTAGTTGATTGTTGTAACTTGTGAGTGATACTTGCATGCATCTAACAATTTAGTTACTATTTCTTAAAAAATATCAAGGATAAGAAATATTTGTCTACAAATTTGTTCGTCATGGTAATACTACATTTACAAAGTTTAAATAAAATTTATTTGATAAAATTATACGTCATTCATTTACAGGGCAAGCTGGCATGCTAGCATTCAAAACCAAAATCAATTATAACTTTGTATATTACTTATATACCACTTATACTTAGTTTTGCCAAGAGACTTCTTTGTCAACCTAAAATTACTCTTGTAGACATGTGTTTTAAGAACTAAACAAAGCGTTACTTAACACAAGTGTATGATATCTTTTTAAGGATCTCGACTATGTTTTTATTCTCACGATCCATTCTATGATATTGTTTGAGTGTACTATATAGGAGGAGAGGGAAAGTGAAAGTGAAGAAGAGAGATATTTTTTTATATTCTTTCTCATTGCCACTATTTTTTCTCTCTCCTCTAATATGTTACTGTCACAGTATCATAGAATTTTTCCACTCTCATATATAGTATACAAGTAAAGGATATTTCTTTTGCTTGCCACTAGGGTAAAGGGAAGGTAGTGAGGAGGGAACCTTAATGAATGATGATGGGCAGCATATGCATCTGCAGTGTGATGCCAAGCTTATTTGCTAAGCTTGAGCAAAAGCCATTAGATTGCCAAATCAAAAAGGACATAAAGAAGAAACCTACACTGAAAAAAAGGAAGAAGATAGAATATAAAGTCAACATGCATTGACATTTTATTTTAGCTTTAAATTTGGACTTTATTTCTTTATTAAAAACACCTTTATCTTTTTTAAATCGTTTCTTTATTCTCCATTTTCCAGCAAGTTTTCCTCGTTTTGGTGTCTTGCAACAACTTGAGCTAATTTAGCCAGTATGCATGGGCATATATTTATAAAATTCAACCTTTTATTGATTATTCTTGAAATACCCTCAAGTACGAGAAGTGAAAAGAGGGGAAAAAGGAAAAGAAAAACAAAAACACCTTAAAGACATCAATCTAATTTAACATTATGTCCAAATACTTTAAGGAATACATATGTTACTCAAGCAACTATAATAATGAGGACTAGTTGGATTGGTATAAATAATTAAATTTCACGCCGCCAATTATCCCAAATTCCCAGTTGATTTGCATCGTGTGACCATATATGTATTTTGATCCAAAACAGAGAAAATTTTCACTAGTGAACAACTTAAGATGATCTAAGTGTATCTCTAACAATGAGTTTCTCTCTTTCTATAATAGGCATTATACTTGTAGGCAAAGAAAGAAAATTTACAACATCATAGCCTTGATCTTGACTATAGGTAGCTATAAACATCAACAACTATTTTAATCTGTCCACTTAATATTACAAGTAACAAAAGAAGGGAGAAGACTTCTCATCAAAAATTCAAGATTTTCATATTAAGGGCTTCTAAAACAGCCACTAACTCAACATGATCAACATCTTGAGCTTGCACTTGCTTTCCACAAATTCCAACAGGATCACCCTGAAAATTTCTTGCCATAACTCCTTTTAGCACTTGTTGATCTCAATAAATTGACAAAGTCATCAATATTAATGATAATTGCAACAGCAGGAGGATTCAACCAGAAATACTCAGTTAAATCAGTAAAAGAAAGAGAAACAGAATGTGCATTATCCAGTCTAGAAGAAGGAACAAATCTGCTACCTACATAATTGCTCCAGAAATATGTGAAGTAATAGCTTTAGAGACGACATTCAATGGATTCACAGGCTTTCCTTCGAGAACATAACAATTTTTCTCCTTCCAAATATGCCAGCACACAAAACACAAGAGAGAGATTGCTCAAGAACTACCATCAGGATGATTCTCCAAAGATGCACAAGTATCAAAAAACCAGTTAGCAAAGTTATAGCTCTCTAAATTTCCATACCTGAACTGCAAAGGTGAACTAAACCATACCGCGTTAGTCCAATTGCAGCCAAGGGAAGAAACTGCACAGATTCAACCTCTTTAGTACAAATGGGACAAACTGACTCTTGAGATAAATTCTGAAATTGAGATTAAGCTTTGTTAGTAAAAAATTCATAATAACTCTCCAAATGAAAAATTCTTTTGTGGGGTTTTTTTTAGATAAAATGAACTTTTGAAAATACATTTCGGAAAAATGGGCCAACAAATTTTTTATTCAGAGACTAGGACTTTTTTAGCTTGTGAAAAGATTTGTTTACTGTTTCATGTAAAACAAGTCTTAGCTCCTAAAAAATCTAGACAAATAAACTGAAAAAGTTAAAAATTACTTGCTCAGATCAAGTAGTTTTCAAAAACTACTAGCTCTGATCAATCAGTTTTAAAAAACTACTCGCTCAGATCAAGTACTTATTATAAACTACTCGCTCAGATCAAGTAGTTATGATAAACTACTCGCACATATCAAATAGTTTTTATAAACTACTTGATACGAGCAAATAGTTTTATGATTATAGACAAACAAAAACTACTTGGTCTGGCAAGTAGTTTATATAAACTATGATAGTGTTAATTGGACACTAATTGGGTGGGCTCTTCAGTGCCTCAACTACGCCGACACTTTTATTGCTTGGGTCATGGAATGTAGCTCATCTCCTTCATATTCTGTTAACATCAATGGGGAATTGCATGGGTACTTTAGAGGTGCTAAAGGAATCAGGCAGGGTGACCCTATTTCACCATACCTCTTTGTCATAGTTATGGAGGTTTTATCTGGGATCCTCAGATTTGCAGCCAAAAACACCTCATTCAAGTATCAATAGAGATGTGAGAAGCTGGAATTGGTCTGCAAGGGTACCAAGGAGTCAGTTCATGTGCTAAAAGAAAGCCTAGAATTGTTCCAAAACCTATCAGGACTCCAAGCCAACACCCATAAGAGTTAGTTCTTCCTTTCAGGAGTGGACCAAGATGAAGCTCAAGCTTTCCAAACTATCCTAGAGTTCCCTGAGGGTCAGTTGCCTGTTAGGTATCTTGGTATGCCCCTTATTACCTCTAAGCTCTGTAAATCTGACTGTGACTCCCTCGTGGAGAGAATTATTGCCAGAATTAGGTCGTGGGACTCCAAGTACCTCTTCTATGCAGGTAGACTTCAGTTGATTAAGGTTGTCCTCATGGTTATTTTCCAATGTTGGGCAGGGGTATTTATTCTTTCAAAGAAAGTAGTTAAAAAGGTCCAAGATCTATTCAGAATTTTTTTATGAAATGGTAATGATGCTAAGTTCAGTGCGGAAAAGGTTGCCTGGGCAGAAATATGTTATGAGAAGAATCAGGGTGGGCTAGGAATAAAAGACATGTTGCTCTCTAATGAAGTTGTTATGGCAAAGCACCTATGGTTCCTTGTGGTGGGATCCAAGCACTCCCTTGGGAAAGATTGATGTCAGGACTATCTAATTAGGAAGAGCTTCATTTTCCTGGTTCCTATCCCTTCCAACCCTTCCTGGGTTTGGAGAAAACTCTTAAAGCTCAGGAAGAAATTTTTGCCTTTTTGATCAGTTAGCACAGGCAGTAGGTCTTCTGTCAAACTCTTTACAGACAAGTGGCACCCTCTAGGCATCCTTTTGGATAGGTTTGGGTAGAGGTTAATGTCTAGGACATGCTGGTCACTTGATTCCACAGTGGCTGAGGTCATCCAGGATGGGCAGTGACTGTGGCCATCAACCAGTTTAGGTGAGCTTATTGAAATTAGAAGTTGTCACTTATCTCCACCTAAGCCTCACCTTCCTAATGTTTGGTCCTGGAGTGCCAGCCCAGATGGCTAATTTTATGCTACCCACACCTACTCCTTCCTCTCCCCCCGGAGAAAGTTAGATGGGCAAAATTGGTTTGGTTCAAGTATGACATTCCAAGGTACAACCTTATCTCTTAGCTAGCCATTCTGAATAAGTTGGCAACTAGAGATATGATTGCATAATGGAATTCTGGACAAACAGAGAGTGATCTTGATTGTGTGTTTTTTGTGGGATATCTTGAAACCCACTCTCATTTATTCTTTCAGTGTGAATTTGCTAAACAGGTATGGGCTGCGTTGGTGTAGTGCATCTGGCTAGCTCGAATTGATCTCCTGGCTGATGGATTGTGGGAGAGACAAGACTGTTAGAGCCTCTATCCTAAGAGTAGCTTTTACCTCATTTCTATACTACATCTGGAAATAAAGGAATTTCAGAATCTTTAAGGGAAAGATCAAGGACAAGCTAACTGTGACCAAGCATGTTGTACAAACTGTCAAACTTAGAATTTTCAATCTAAAGGGCTTCATTGATGATCAGGTCATTAGAGAAATAACTGAGGCTTGGGGTCTTGACCCTCATATCTTTCTGTAAATCATGCTTACACTTGGGTTAGTATGATCTCTTATTTATTGAATGTCTGAAGGTCTGCTGATTTATGTTGTCTAGTGGAATCAACTAGGAGAACCTTTTAGTTTTTTGTACTGCTTTGTTCCTTTCTATGTGGAATTGTTGTATATATAGCTTAGAGGCTATGCTTTAAAGCCTTAAGCTCACATGCACCTTATTTTTGGATTCTTGATTTCGACTTTCTTTGTTACTAGTTGACTTTTATGTTGAATGAGGGATTAGGTTGACGTTTGCTGACTTTTGTTGAAATTCTAGATCGAACAGTGTCTTGTAAGCTTGGGGCTTGTGTTATAACTGCCTCTGCATTTTGTGTGCCTTAGGCATAGATGTTGACTTTTGGAGTAGGGGTTTTTGAACAGTCCGAGGATTTCAAAGAATAGAATAAAGAAATGAATAAAAGCAAAAAAAATCATGATTAATATCGTCATTTTGATCAATATCATCATACTACAGTATCCGCTTTAGGGGAATGGCTAGAATCATCCTGACATTCTAGAGGAAAGAGATTATTCATCATGATTAGAAAATGGTTAACATCATAGAACCCCTTGTAAAAGATTTTTCCCATCCTCCTTAAGATTAAGGGAAAATGTATTAATAAGGATAAAATTTGTGTGAGTATTAATGAGATAGAGAGAGATGTCGATAATCTAAATTTTCCAGAGTCCAAAAGTGTCATGTTTTATTGAATATATTGGTTTTATATAGACTTCTCAGTTGAATGGGTTTAATTAAAAATAATCAAACAATAAAAATATCAGATGATGTACTCATCAGGCCTAGGATAACACTCATTCGTGGGGATCCTTTTTCTTCTTTATTTTACATCTGTTACACTCAGCCACCCATCAATCGGTACCGCATGACAGTTTCCTATGGTTCCGAGCAAATTGGTTAGAACCATTTAGTGGCCTACCAACCTGTCTTGTCTGAGTGGTGTAGCCTACCCAATCAATCACGACCACTTGATTGTCAGTCTGAACCTATTTTCTTGTTCTGATATTATACCCCGTCCTTGAGGTAATGATTACCCGTTCTGTAAATATCCCATGACTTCAGTCAGTCACCCATTTCCGCTTTTTCAACGATTCTCATGAGTCTTGGGTAATTCCCTTTTGTTCACGTGATAGTGAATATTTTTGACCTGTTCATTTGCCCCTCATTGCTCTTCGACAATGTTCGTTGATGTGAAATGAATGCTCTCAGCACGCACCCGATTCTTAGAGAACGGCTATTCTTGATCTACTTTCATCAATTCAGGATCTTCTTTTATTCTGCAAAACATTAAGTGTGTGCAAGAGAAGTCGTAAATATTTTTAAATAATGAGATAATGTACCATCATTGCCTGGTTGCTGACATGTTCATTGGAAACATCATTGTTCTTAATTTTTTTTTATTCTATCATGACACGTGTGCGCGTGGGCTTCATTTTTTTCATTCACCATGTGTTGCTTTGTTTTATGGCTCTCACGTCATGCGCATTTCTAACCCGTTAGGTTTCCTTTTATCCAACTGTCGTGTCATCACTGGCCCACCCGTTTTAGGTAGACTGACAGTAATTATTCCATTCGCTTCCCTATACGTCCGTCTATTCATCTCCCCATCTATTAAACACTTTTGAACTTGCTTTTGACGTCCGTAGCCTATATTACCTAGGTTTCCCCATTTCTTTTTTTCTTCTTCTTACGTTTATTCCTATCTTCTGTAAGTTCTCCTTTCTTCCTTTCTTCATCTTCATGGTCTCTTCTCTTTTCATCTTTTTTTTTGTTCTGCATTCCTTCTTTTGGTAGTGATGGAAGAACACCCATTCAAGGTGACTGTTCCCCTAGTTAGGAATAAAACTGAATTTGACCGCTTTCTTGCCATTCACAAGGAATCCCTAAATCTTTTCCCTGTAATCCTCCCTACCAAAATCCTTTAGCCTCAATGTATATAGCATTAGGTTTGAAGCTTCACTTCTCTCCTCTTTTCTAGGAATTCTTTAGTACTTTCAACCTTGCCCCTTCCCAATATACTCCTAGTACATATAGGGTTCTCTTAGGTATTGAAGCCCTCAATTGGAGGCATAACCTAAATATAGGCGTAGATGAAATCTGCGCCGTGTACATAATAGAAAGGCGCAGACTATCCTATTACCTGGATCCCCACACGAGTGAGAAGCGGGGAGGACTAGTTACTGATCTTCCTAGTGGGGATAAAGGCTGGGAGGAGGGTACACTCCTCGTAGGTGGAAGCTGGGGTGGTGACCTCACTGGGTCGTTTCCCAGATCTGGAGGGAGTTCAGTAAGTGGCTGGAGCCTTCCTTTCCTTTTATTTTCATGCTATAGTCCTGATTTTTCCATTTTCATTTGGTTTTTAGTTTGTCTTTTTCTAAGTTCTAACCCCTCATTTTGTGTAGATAAGAGTCTGAACAAGAGATCTTTCACCCAAAAGAGGTTGCCACGTGACTCCATGTCGCCTATAACTGTCCAGAACGGGACTAAAGGGATCTACTCGACCTAAGGAGGGAGATTGAGGTCGTGTTTGTGCCCATCCTCGTTGCTGAGTCTGTTGCTTCGTCGTCTTCTGCAGTAGAAGCTCCTTGGGTTATTCCTGTCACGATCCCCATTCCCTCCTTTCATCAAATCATTATGTCAAGTACTTCTGACTCTTCGAAATCAGACCGAGAGGAGGAAGGTTTTGATCAGGAAGAAAGAACGCGTGAGGCTAAACGGGAAGCTACTTGGAAAGAGGCAGAGGATGAGGATGCGCTTTTCCACTTCACGTACAACGAGCTTGAGATGACGAAGCACCTGAAGAGCAATTTATGGGGTGTACCTAGCATGGGCAAGCGTCAAAAAATGGGGAACGCTAGTTCTTCAGTTGCCATTACAGGGGACGCTACTCCTCCCATTCCCGATCTTCCCACCCCACCAGTGATCTCCCCATTCCTGAAGAGGTTACTACTGCTACGGGGAAGACCGTCGTGTCCCCCCTCTCACCTGCAAAGAAATTGGTCTCCCCTCCTTCTAGTTCTCCACATCCATATGAGGAGACGAGTGTCTGGCGGTGGCGGTGTCACCCCGCGGCTCCACCGATTCCTGCTAACGTCAACTTTTTGAAAGATTCCCAATCTTCATACGTGGTCGCGAAGGGAATCGTATATGAGGCAGATGCTCCTATACTCTGCCTGTTATCTATTCATGATAAGGTCATCAGCCTAACTCATACTATGATGCAAGTATTTTCTTTTCCTGCCTTTCCTTGTTTTGCCTAGGTATAACATTTTTCTTAATTTTTTGGCTAACACTTTGTTTAGCAGGCTGTGACTTATCACAACGGGCTACAAGAAGACATTCATGCTGCTGAGGAGGAGGTAGTTGGTTGCAGGTGAAAGGTGGTGGAGACCACCAAAGCCTATGGTGCCGTTGTCTCTGAACGGGACAATCTTAAGAAGGTAGAGGTTGATCTTCAACGGGTTGTTTCCCATTTTAACTCCTGATCTTGAAGTGGCAGCTGCTAAGCAGTCGAAACTCGAGGCCGAGGAAGCATTGTCTAAGTCAATTGAACGGGAGGTTGGTCTTGCGGTCGAGTACCAGACCATGGTCGACGAGTATGAGCAGATGGCTTACACGACGGGCTACCGTGATGCCAAGGCTGATAAGCTTCCCCGTATGTCGTTGGTCCCCCTTCCTGATGAACCTATTGATCCCGAGGCTGAGCTTCCCACTTCTACCACTGAAGCGGCTACTGGCGCTACTCTTGCGGAGAATTAACATCTTTTTTTCTTTTCTTTTTTTGTGATTTTCTAGCCTTAAATGAAATGACTTTTTCCCTCAGTATGATTTTGTTTATTACCTTTTTAGTTAAAAGTTTTATCAATCGATTTTGCCTTTAGTAAATTTCCACAAGTAATAAAAGGTAGTAAAGTTCTAAGTTTACTTAATTCTTTTTAAATAACCGGAAGCTTATTTCAAGGAATGTTTAGGTAAGAGTGCGTTCTCCTTTTTCATTTGTTTCTTCTTTTCATCTATTGGGTTTGAAACTTCCTTTTCTTTTTACTGCAAGCATGTTTTGGAGTTGTCTATATCAATGATTCCTCCAGTTAATGTTCTTAATTTCTTTTGAGAGTATCAGTTATGAACTGGGACGTTTTAATGCCATTAGTTCCTGGAAGTAGGACTTATGAACTGGGACTTATGAACTATCCCTCCCAAGGATTTTTTTAATGCATTTAGTTCCTTCTGAGAGTAGGACTTATGAACTGCCCCTCCCAAGGACTTTTTTAATGTCCTTAATTTCATCTGGGAGTAGGACTTATGAACTACCCCTCCCAATGACTTTTGAATGCCCTTAGTTCCTTCTGGGAGTAGGATTTATGAACTATCCCTCCTAAGGACTTTTGAATGCCCTTAGTTCCCTTTTTAGTAGTATTCTAGCTAAGGAGAGAAGTTCAACGCTACTATTTTTGCATGCAAAAAGTACGGGGAAGATGTCTCATTATAATTGATCTTTTACATCATTTACACAAAATATTTTTCAGATGAATTGCATTCCATGGTTTTTACAATTTCGTTCCTTCTCCTGTCTCCAAGTGGTAATATCCGCTTCCTCCTATTTTACGGATGAAGTACGGTCCTTCCCATGTTGGCCCGAGCTTTCCTTCCATTTGGAATATTTTTTTTGAGGACCAGTTCTCGTGTTTGGAATTGTCGCTTCCTTATTTTTTCTAGAAATAAGATCTTCTTTTCTGATTGTAAAAGGCCATTCTGATCAAGGTCGCTTCTCTTCTTCCCTCTAGATCATCGAGACCATTTTTCAGGAGCTCCTCATTTTGTTGTTCGTTTAGTTCGGACTTGATGGTAGGGCTTCCAATTTCTACAAGGATGACAGCTTCTGCTCCGTATGATAATGCAAATGGGGTTTCTCCCGTTGTTTCTCCCAGGGTCATTCTGTATGCCTATAGGACTGCGGGTAGCTCTTCTACCCATTTTCATTTTGCGAATTCCAGACGCTTCTTCAGGTTATCAAGTATGACTCAGTTTGATCTTTGCGCTTGTACGTTTCCCTAGGGATAGTAAGCCGTGGAGAAGTGATTTGTGTTTAGATCCTTACAAAATGTTCTTACCAAACTCCCGGTGAATTGAAGTCTGTTGTCAGATACTAAGTTCTGGGGGATCCCACACCTACACACCAAGTTCTTCCATAGGAACCATTTTACTTATTCCTCATGAATTCTGGCAAAGGCTTCAACCTTAATCCACTTAGTGAATTAGTCTGTTGCAACTAATAAGAAGCGTTTTTGGGTTGGCGCCATGGGGAGCGGCCCAACAATGTCTAGGACCCAGTGCATAAACAACCAAGGACTAGCATGATTTTAAGTTCCCCGAAGGCCATTTTTGCTATGGGCGTGAAACGTTGACACTTGTCACACTTTTTCACATACTGTTTGGCGTCTTGATGCATTTGGGACTAGTAGTATCCTTCATTCATGACTTTATAGGCTAGTGATCTGCCCCCAGTGTGGTTTTCACATATGCCATCATGAATTTCCGCTAGCACATTCTAGGCTTCCTTTTCTCGTAGGCACTTCAGGTATTGTCCTGCAAACATTTTCTTATATAATACCATGTTAATCATTGTGTACCCAGTACTTCATTGTCGTGTCTTTTTAGCAAGTAGTTTATCTTGAGGAAGCGTTCTGCTTTCGAGCAAGCGGATTATGTTGTCCTGCCAACTGGGCTCTTATTCAATTTCTACATCAACTAAGTTAGTCAATGGGAGTGAGATGCTTGGTTATTTCAGAACTTCTACGAGGACGTTCCTTCTGTAAGGGAGGCGTAATAAAGATCCTAGGTTTGCTAGGACATCACCATACCTATTCTCCATTCTCAGAATTTACTGGATTTCATAATCTTTTAGCTTATTAAGGAGATCATTCGCCCGTTGTAAGTATTTTATCACCCATTCATATTTTGCTATGTATTCTCCCGTGACTTGTTTTATGATCAACATGGAATCGCAGAAAATCTTAAATTTAGTTACCTCATATTTCTGTAGCAAGGACATTCCCACGATTAGTGCTTCATACTCTGCTTCATTATTCGATGCATTAAATTCAAAGGAGATGGAATGCTCCAACATTTCCCTAAAGGGAGTTTGTGCCACCACCCCGGCTCTTGCTCCTTTACTGTTTGAAGCACTTTTCACAAAGAGTGTCCATGCTCCACTTTCTCCTATTTGGTGAGCTTCTTGTTCAATTTCCCCTCTTATGAAGTCGGCTACGAAGTCTGCTAATGCATGTCCTTTTTTTGACGCTCGGAGCTCGTAACTATTATCATATTGGTTCAGCTCAATTGACTATTTTGCTATTCTTACGCTTGCCTCCGTTGAGTTCAGAAGGCTTTTAATAGGACATTCAGTTAATACTTTGATGTTGGGCTTGGAAGTAAGGGCCTCAGCTTCCGTGCTGCAATTACAACTGCCAATACTAGTTTCTCCATTCATTTATACCTTGTTTCTGCAGCTACAAGGCTTTTACTTACAAAGTATACATGTTTCTGTTTTCTTCGTTCTTCTTTGATGAAGCGTTGATTGCCCCCGTTGAGACGACTGCGTATAACAAAAGTTGCTTGCCGGGAATAGGTTTAGAGAGTAAATAGGGGGTAGTCAAACACTCTTTAATTTTGGTAAAGGCTACTTCACAGTCCTCATTCTAACCGCTCGCGAAATTTTTTCGCAATCTTTTGAAAAAAGGTTTACATCTGTCTGTTGACCTGGAGATGAACTTGTTTAGGGCGGCCAATCTTTCTGTTAAACCTAGATTTCTTTGAGGTTCCGCAGGGACCTCATTTCTATAATTGCCTTTACTTGGTCCAGGTTTACTTGGATTCCCGTTGTGTAATTAGATGTCTAAGGAACTTTCACGCTGGCACCCTAAAAGTGCATTTCTCCATGTATAGCTTAATGAAATTTTGCCTTAGAACATAGAAGGCTTCCTCAAGGTCTTGAATGTGGTGTTCCCGATTCTTACTTTTGACCAGCATGTCATCGGCGTAGACTTCCATATTCTTTCCAATTCGCTCAGGGTAAAAACTTTGTTCACCAGCCTTTGATAAGTTGCACCAGCATTTTTTAGACCAAAGGACATGACTTTGTAGCAATAGACGCCATACTCAGTAATGAAGGAAGTCTTTTCCTGATCGGGTTGGAACATCTTTAACTGATTGTAATCTGAGTGAGCATCCATGAAGCTGAGCAGTTCGTGCCCAGAAGTGGCATCTACCATCTAATCTATCCTTGGCAGCGGGTATTCATCTTTGGGGCATGTTTTGTTTCGGTCAGTGAAATCGACGCAGATTCTTCATTTTCCGTTCTTTTTTCATACCATTACTACGTTAGCGAGCCATTCAAGGTAGTTCATTTCTCTAATGAAACTTGCTGCTAAGAGCTTCTCAACTTCTTCTTTGATTGCTTGGTTCCTTTCAGGGGTGAAGCTTCTTTTTTTCGCAGGTTTCATAGTGGGATTAGTGTTTAACCTGTGGGAGATGATTTCATCTGGGATGCCGGGCATTTCCTGCGCTGCTGCTGTGAACACATCTTTGTTTTCCCATCTATCAACTTCTTTTTCTCACTTTCTTCAGGACGGGCACCAACGTTTGTTATTTTCTGGGTCCTTTCTCTAAGCATATGGGCTCTGTTTCCTTTCCTGCCATGTATCTTAGGTCATCTTGCCCGTCTCCCTATAATTGCTATAGATCCGCGGGTCCCTCGGCCTTTTCCGTAGATTTTTTCTTTATAGACTCTAAAGCAGTTACTGAATAGATACGAGCTAAGGCCTAGTCACCTTTTATTGTTTTCACTCCTTCTGGGGATGAATATTTCAATACTTGGTAGAATGTTGAGGGTACGACCTTCATTTTATGGAGCCAGGTTCTTCCTAGGATCGCGTTGTATGGGAAAGTTGTTCCCGGTACCATGAATTCACTCATATGAATAAACAAGTATGCACTTACCGGAGCGTTAGGGTTCCTTCTGAGTAGCTAATGCTCCGTTGAATCTAATCAACAGTTGTGATGTTCCTTGTAAATTTTGATCCCCTATGGACATTTTCTCCATGTTTTCCTGATACAAGATGTTTACTGCACTTCCATTGTCTACCAAGACTCTCCTCAAAAAGCAGTTGCCAACCTGAATTGAAATGACGAGGGCATCGTTCTGGTGTTCTTCATTTTCTAGATCAGAGTCACCAAACACAAGCAGCGAGTTCCCGTTGCCACTTAAGGGCTTTAGCTGATGTCTTTTTAACGTTGGTCGCTTGCAGTATATCTTCCTTTCCTTTTTTGTTGTCCCTTCTTGCTCGGTTTATGCTATAACTTTGTCGACGATGCGGAGGGGCTGTTTCCCCTTATCCTTCCTATCCTCTTCCCGGTTGTCTTTCTCAATCTCGCAATTCTGTTAGTCTCTTTTCACAAATTGGCTAAGGTACCCCTCTTTGATCAGTTGCTCAATATAGCCTTTGAGCTAGAAACAGTCTCGCGTGTAATGTCCATTACTCTTATGATTGAAGCAATATTTTTCTTTATCTTTGTAGCTAGGTTCCGTAGTGATCAGGGATGGTCTTTTCAGCCAAGGTTTATCTTTAATTATCTCCAGTATTTGGTTGACTGGGATGGTTAACGGTGTGTAGACCTTGCCTCTTAGGTGAGTTCTGTCAAAATCTCACATTTGGTGGGAATTCATGTTATGTTGTGCGTTCTTCTCGTTCGTTCTTTCTATTTCATCATGCTTCCTCCCTTCATATCTTGAGCATCTTTCCCGTTTCCAGGATTCTTCTTCCTTCCATTCAACCTTTCTTTACACACTTCTCTTCTCTTCTTCCAATGTAATATAGGCGTGTGCCCGGTGAAAAACCTTTGCCATGGAAATGGGCTTCACTTTAAACATGTCCTCAAAGAAAGGTGACTCCGAGTCCAGACCTGATTGGAAGGCCAATCGGGCGAACCGGTCGTCCCAGTTCTCGACCTTGACCATTTCATCTTTGAAGCGGTAAGTGTATTCCCGCAGGGATTCCCCTTCCTTGCTGGAGATTGTCATTAGGTGTTTTGAGTCTTCCATGATGGTACGGTATGTTGAGTGTTGTTCTATAAAGATGGAGGATTTTAGTGATTGAGTGCATTGGTAAGGAGTGGTACCACTTCAAAACCATCACGTCTAAATTGGTAGGGAGTATTCTACCCATAAGCTTATCATCATGTTGGTACAACGCCATGTCTTGTCTGAATCGTCGAAGATGGTCTAACCTATGCGCAGTGAATTGTTTAGGTACAGGTGCTGCTAGAACTTCTAGGCTTAACGGTGTCATGATAAAAAACTCGAGGCCGTTCTTTCCTGTACACCCGAGATTCCTTATCTCCATCATTTTTTGCTCGAATAGGTCCTCGACTTCTTCTTTTGACATGATTAGGGGTTGCCAAACCTCTCTTGTAGTTTCCTTTACAAGGTTTTATGATTGGACTTCTTCTTCTCGTCGTATGCTTCTGTCGTTCTCGCAGTCCCCTTGCCTTTCGTCTCGTTGGTCGCCCTTAGAGTGGGTTTCTTGTTTATCATTGTTCACCCGCTGGCTCACTTTGCTCGTGTTTTCACGAGTTCATGTTGTAGCGTGTTAATTTGCTATTGTACATTCTACCATGTATTATGCATTACTTCGGTATTCCTTCTTTTCATCTCGTGCATCCCATTCAGGATTATCTGCAGCATTTCTGTGGGCGGGATCGGTTGATATGCATGCTCGTCTTTGTTTTTGGGCATGTTGTCTCCATTTAGAGCCGTGTTGGATCTGTATCTAGGCATGTTTACGGTTTTTTAGGATAGGTTTCTTGAGCCTTTTTCTCAGGCTCTCAATGAAAACACTAAAATGTAAAGGATTTTTCCTGCACTCCTTAAGATTAAGAGAAAAATGTATTAATAAGGATAAAATTTGTGTGATTACTAATAAGATAGAAAGATATGTCGATAATCCAAAAAATTTTAGTCCAAAAGTGTCACGTTTTATTGAATATATTAGCTTTATATAGAATTCCTCAGTTGCATGTGTTTAAATAAAAAAATCAAACAATAAAAATATTAGATGAGCTACTCATCCGGCGTAGGATAACACTTATTCGTAGGGATCTCCTTTCTTCTTTATTTTACATCTGTCACACTCAACCGCTCATCAATCGCTACCTAGTGACAGTTTCATGTGGTTCCGAGCCAATTAGTCAGAACCACTTTGTGGCCTACCAACTTATCTTATCTGAGCGGTGCAGTTTATTACCCAACCAATCACGACCACTTGATTATCAATCTGAATCCCTTTTCCTGTTATGATATTCTGCCTCGTCCTTGAGGTAATGACCCCACGTTCTTGAGATGTCGGTTCTCGTTCTTGAAGCGATGATCCCCAGTTCTCGAGATGTCGGTTCTCGTTCCTGAAGCGACGATTGCCCTTTATGTGAATATCTCGTGACTTCAGTCAGTCATCCATTTCTGCTTTTCGACGTTTCTCATGAGCCCTGGGTAAGTCCCTTTTGTCCAAGTGGCAGTGAATATTTTTTTTACCTGTTTACCTCTATACATGTACTTTGCTTCAAATTCAACTTACCCCATAAACTTTATACTTTTCTCTATTGGCCATTCAATTTTCTTCATTCATCAACTTATCTTCTGATCGTCAAATAATTGTTAAATCGACACATGCACGACACACATCTAATATTTTTTTTTCTAATTTTACATATTTCTTCAACCATATAATCTTCATGTTTTTTCATCCAAAATCAACCACAATTGCATCATCTTCATTGATTTATCAAAATTTTGACAAATTCACTTCCAGTTTCAACAGCGGTTTAGGTTCTAACTCTTTAAGGGTTGATTTCAATTTTCATCAATCATTTTTATTTTCTCGTTCATGAATAAAAATAAAGATGATTGATTTTTATTTTTTATTTTTTCCAAAATAAATTAGAGAACTTGTCAATTTTGTCTCTATATAATAGTATAACCTATTGTCTTATCTATGATATACCTTTTCTCCTTGTGATAAACATGCAATTATTTTGGTAGAAAATAGTAAGTAGATTCTGTAAAAAAAATTCTTTTTTTAGAAAATGACCGGTCACTTTTCAAACGTGATCTACAAAAATGACAAAAAAGTTAAAAAAAATAAATAAAAATGACCGAAATAATTAATTTAGTTAATTAATTATTTTTACATACATTATGCTTATGTAATTTTTATAGCTAAACTAGTTACCCCAGCTAGTTTTACAACTTTTTCCCGTACATTTTTGCAACTCAAATATTGCTCTATTCCTATGTCTAAACTATCAAACAGTTATTTGTGTTCCCATTTTTTCCTCTTTCATGACCTCAGAGGCGGTCATTACCCAAGCCACATTGGACTTTTGTGTCTACACTGAAGAACGATCAAGCTTTTTTGCCATTATTCATCTCCTAAAGACTTGGAAGAAGACTCTGAGAAGGCAAATTGCAACATTAAAATTATTTATCTAATCACACTAAAACAAGAACCTAAACAGACAACAAGGTAAAATAACAGGAAGGACAGAAGTGGGTTCACAACAAAATTTTGGGATGAAGTTCTCTCTCCAATTCCTCAACTCTGTTGATAACTTTTCCGGCAATGTCACCATATGCTTTAGAGACTACAGAATCTGGTGCTGACATTACAATGGGGACACCTTGATCACAACATTCTCTGATCTTTCCTTCCAATGGCACCTGAAAATGATTTATAAAACATAAACTAAAACATATCAGAATTCATCTCTCAGATGCAAATACTGTAGCTGACTCAGTCATAATTAGTTTAGCTTAATTTCTACTTATAATAACAATTTCCCATTCATGTATAGTGCTTTATGCATTAGGAATAGGGCCAATCGAAAACCCTTATAATAGATGCTAATCTAATTTTATTTTTATATCAGCCTCCTTCCCTTATTAAATTTCTAAAACGTTCCTCTACTTTCTTCCGCCATACTTTCAGACAAATAATGTGTTTGGGAGTGCTTATAGCTAAGAAACACTTTTACATATTGAAATGAGAACATGTTAGTTAAAAATTATTTCATATCCATTTTTATATGAAGCACTTAAATGTATTGTAGAGTGTATTTGTTTCTATTTGGAAATATTTTGTAAAATACTTGGATTGATAGATAAGAAAAAATTAGCATACCTCGCCAAGAAAGGCAATACCCATATCTTCAGCTGTTTTCCGGCCTCCTCCTTTCCCAAAAACATATGAAGATTCCCCACAATGGGGACACATAAAACAGCTCATGTTTTCAACAATACCCAAAATCTGTAGCAGCATGGTCATTTTGGCGTGAGAGCACACACAATAACAAAGATAAGGGAAAAAAAACATTTACGACCCCTATACTTGGGGTCAGTTCCACTTTAGACCCCCGGACTTCAAAAGTTTTAAATTAGATCTCAGGTTTCTTTTAAGTTTTAAATTACACAAACAACTCAAATTATAAATTCCGTCCAACTTTCTTTTAAGATTTTCTAACGAAAGTTGGACGGAAGATCTAAGTTGAGACGTTTGCGTAATGTTGAGATCCAGTTTGAAACTTTTTGAAGTCGCGGTTCTAAAGTGAAACTGACCCAAAGTATAGGAGTCAATCATCAATGTGATGTAAACAAGAATAAATCATACTGGGACATGAACGTTGGAAAACATTTTGATTCCTCTACGAGCATCCATCAGGGCAACATCTTGAGGTGTTGAAACAATTAATGCACCTGTCAGCAAGGAAAGTGAATATAAATTATAAAAAGCCAAAAAAATCAGAATAAATGTTATACTTACGACACTTAGTGAACTTAAATTTATATTCCACTATTACTACTGTATAACAATTAAATATATTTCAAGAAAATGTGATCTCCAAACCAATTCAGCTGATATGGAAAACAAGAAAGAATTGATAAATTGCACATACTATGAAAACAACCAAAACCGATATATGCTAATAGCAAAACACCATCAATACATCATATCTCAACCAAGAAGAAATTGATACAAACTGAGGGTTAAGCTATTTAGAACTTCTAAACTCACTACATTCTCGTTTAACAGGTCAGACCAATGTAAATTTGAATGACAATGATTCCCCAAGCACATTGTCCAAGCTCAAGCAATGTCTGAAAAATATCACGCAAGAGGTAGGAACAGAGACATGCTCATTCTTTTATTGCCTATATAATACACTGAGCAATGTTTGTGATTACCAATTATATTTCGATACTGCAGTTTGCTTCAGCAAACAAGGAAATACTGAGCTCACAAAGAACCTTTAACGCATTAAAAAGTAGGTTATATTACAAAAACACCCCTTTACTTTGGCTGTCTTGCAAACACTCCCTACAAAATGTTCTGGGCTACTTTAGTCCCCGTTTTTCATCTTCCATTGAGTTTTCGATGCATTGAAATTGACGTGACATGTCAGATAGACTAAATTTTGACTTTTCGAGCATGTAATTGGCCTCAGTTTATGGAAGGGCGTTACATTTTTTTATGTTGAAAGACTTCAAAACTAGTGAATTTGGGCAAAAGGGGATTGAATTGCATAAGTCTTAAAGTGCAAAGATCAAATTAGCCAAACAAAATTATGTAGGGTGTGTGATTGCAAAATTGTCATAGGTTGTTTTGCATTTTAGCCTAAAAATTACTCTAAAAATAAAAAATAAGTGAAAGAACCTTGATTGCATCCTTGGCTTTAAATCCAATGATATATCAAAAGTTTAGTAAGGCCAGAGTGTCATAGTGATGTTCAAAGCTTCAGAACTAACTAAGAATTTTTCCAAAAAAGGGATATGGAAATCGGTACATAGCAGCCAGGACTTAACTATTAGTTGGTCTTGTGCTAAGAAAACCAATGGAAACATTAAGGGGGATAAAAAGAAAAGGATGGAATCAGAGTACACCATGCAGATAACTAGTAGTCTAGTAGGCATCAGTTTCTCATTCAACTATTATGCCTACCAAAGAGATCAATGATTCAAATAGTAAAATGATGCAGGTCATTAATGACAATGATATAACTTTTATCTACCTGATACCGGCAGCCTTTGAGAGATTGTTATCTGAACATCGCCAGTGCCAGGGGGCATATCAACAACAAGAATATCAAGATCTCCCCAGGCAACTCCCCTTGTCATTTTCTCAAGAGCACTCGAAACCTGCCAGTGTTAACTAAGTTCTAAAGAGAAGCAACAAGAAAGCCTTATTAGAGGAAAACACTTCAAGCATAATCTTTACAAGTTAGGTACTCAAATATAGATGTTATATTCAACAAGCTAGGTTTGCACTGGAGTCAAAGGCTAAACATATGACTCAGTTTGAATCCCTTTTCTAATAACAACAAGCACCAACTACCTAAATACCCTTAAGATAGCACCTTCTCGCAAACACAAAGTGCTATGTTGCAATATAATTTGTAATAGTAGAGAAATATAACCATCTCGCCAATCAAGAGAAAACTCTATTTATTAACATGGTATAACATATTCCTTTAACTAAAAAAGTAACAAAAGCAATCATGTCAACAGTTGAAGGGCAGAGTTTATGATTCAAGTACAATCATAAAATATCATCGATACCTTATTTACATAATTATTTCCAACTAAAACTAATACACTAAGAATAAGAGTTTGGCCATTACATACAGGAACCAGCACATATTAGTACTTAAGAAAAATCATTGTTATGATGCAAGAATGAGCCAGATCCCTCCATAGTGATAAGGCGTGTAACAGCTCAAATTGTATCAATAGGAAATAAGATTGCACCGAGTCAACTTTACGCGATAAATGTTTTATAAGTTACAGGAAGGGAAGATCTGTTGAACTTTAAAGCTCCGCAAGTTTAAAAAATCATTAAGATAGTGAAAAAACTCATTTCATCATAATGCAATGAGCATCTTTTAGAGTGCCCCTTGTTTTTAAGGGATGTGCATGTAAACTATCTACCATACACAAACCATCATAATAAACTAAGGAACACCTTATCCAAGTAATTCGGATAGAATGAATAATGGCAACAAGTCACTAAGATTGGCATACAGTTGAAAACAAAACAATAGTACCACAGGCACAAATATGCATCTCCAAACATGGATGGGAAGCTCAACAGAAAATTAGGCAAGCTATACCATTGGACCTCTCCACACAAGAGCTGCATTATTGTCCACGAGTAATCCCATTGACATGCACTTAACTCCATAGTTTTCAACCGGAACCATTTTCTTATCTGCTAGTGGAAGAATGATAGAATGGATTATCTAAAGATAGTTGTGAAACATAGCAGAATACTATAAGAGGGATAAAAAGGATATAGGGAGATTTAAAATCACGTTGTTGACATCAAACACAAAAGGAAGTTAATTACAACACTCAGTTACCATTTGGATATGTGGTAATGCATACCTTTAGTGACAAGATTAGATATAGAAACAGATAAAACTGATCGTAACTGTGCAAACTGAAAGTACAAAGAAGTAGAAGTTCGAAATCAAGGAAATATTCAAAATGATAGAAATGTACTTAACGCCACTGACAGCAGAACTAGGGTAGAAGAATACAAACAAATACCACTACCTTGAAAGTAAGAAAGTATAAAGTATTTAGAAAAGCACCTTCAGTCAAGTCTGGCTTCTGATGAAGATTCATCATAATAGGAACGTTTGGTCCGTATACATCAGCATCAAGCAGACCAATCTTCAGATTATGCTTGTTAGCAAAAGCAACAGCCAAATTAACTGCCATTTTCATCGGAACGTGCAAACAAACCAGAACAATGTGATTAGTGGGAAGCATTTGCAAGTGCCTCATCAAAATATACCCTATTAAGAAGTTAGTAAACATTTGTTTACTTCCTTGATGATTCGATCATCGTTAATACAACTACAAAGCAATCACCTGATTACCATAACAAAAGTACTCCAAAGAGCAGAAAATCTCAGGATATTTTTATTTTTCCAAAAAGCTAGATAAACAAAGACTTGTACATACGTCTTTTTTCTATAAAATGTGAAGCATAAAAGATATTCAGTTCCCCTTTTAGTTACATCTCAGCTAGCATTCATAATGACAACACCCCAGCAAATAGTATAACTCCTTCAACTATAACTAGATGTATGACAATAATTGTTTTTTCGTTCTTTTGTATTCTTCTCCTCCTTCAACAGTCACATATCTCTTATCACTAAAATCATGTGACGGAAATTTTTTTGCTGCAAGTCGGAAAATTACTGACTGAGAGAATAGGTCATCTCGCGAAACACGCGCCCCCTATATATTGGTCCTTCAGAAAATGTTAACTAATTTCTCATATACTTTTGAGTTTTGAGTTCCATTTTTACAACTTTGGAGCAATTGAAAATTGTACTAGTTACCAACACACCCAAATTAATTAAACAGAATGGCAAAAAAAAATCAATTTTAGCACATTCATTATAATCAAAAGGCCCGAAAGAACAATAATGACGAATTCGCTAATTAGTGTCAGTAAAAATTTCAAATAAAACCCAAATGCTGAAAACATACATATAAATGATGAAAAGTTAGGGAAGAAGAAGCAAAATGAAGTACCCGCGGTGGTTGATTTGCCCACACCACCTTTACCGGAAGCCACTGTTATAGCATGCTTAATTCCATCAATCTGTAGCTCCTTCTTCGTGGCACTGTAGCCCCGTACACCTCCAAGCCTCTACTTGCCAAAAATGAATAGCAAAGAAACTTTAGGATCAAGAAGAGGCAGTGAGTCAAAACAAAATGGAGCTACAAGTTAGACCCACACGAGACGCAGACGATGACGCCAACCACCGCTTCATGGATCTCTTGGAAGGCCGAACAAACACCAGTCCGAGAAAGAAATTCAACTTGTAAGCTTCGAAGTCTACTTTCAGTCTTTGAGAGCTGAAAATGCAAGCATTTGTGTTTGGGTTTGTTTATATAACCACACTGCCCACCTGCGCCGGATGGACCTGCCATAATTATTTACACTAAACAATCAAGTGATAATAGACAAATAGACTCTTACCACCTCAAAAATGAATTAAAAGTATTTGATAGGACTAAGATAAGAATTGTCATATCGGTTTGTTGATATATCTTTTTCAGTAGGCTTTTGACGTGTTGTTCTCTCATTGAAGATGAATCTACCTGCATTGCCATAGTTATTTTCCAACAAAAAATCTAGTAGCACGTGACAACGTTTCATACGTTAACCTAAATACAATTGGCCATTATAAAGCTCTTCCCTCTCTATAAAAGAAGCTTAGTACTCATATTCATATGGCTGAACATATTTATAGTTGGTTATACATTTATCATAGAGCATTCTCTCTCTCACTCGTACAAACTTCACCCTAGCTGCCACCATGACTAGTACCCTTTCGTAGCCGCAAGGAGGTGCATTTTTTGGTAGCTAGCACTATCTAAGCCACTAAGAATGCTCATCTTTTCTCCATGCTAGACCTTCACGTTGTTAAGGCTTTTCTGATGACTAGAAGACTCTCCGTTCACGTACTCGATCCGGTTCAAAATTCACCCCTGAACACGTTTAAAGATACAAAGACCTATACACACCGTGTGGACCAGTCGACCAAATCAACGGGACCGGTGTACGGAATCGGCAGTGTGATGTACCAAACCAACATTAAATACTATAACGATAATAGTTTGAATGAACAAAAAGGACAAAGCTCGACCAACTGAACATAGTTGTTAAAATGAGTGGTTACATTGCATAAATACAATGTTGAGTATATAGATGCGAGTCGTTGAAGTTGTTCTAAACAGCTACAAACATAAAAGAGTAGGTAGCGATAGTTTGAATTGGTTACTAACCCCAGACCAATAAATAGCAACATAGGGAGAATAAGAAAATATATGACACACCCTTCAGAACAAACTTAAAACAAGAAATTGCACACTGCGATTCTATTTTTAGGGTAGGAAAATTTAGTCGCGATTATTCTATGCATAGCGAGTTAATAATAGCAGTAGTGAAATTTAGATTGGTTACTTGTACTCACTTGATCATCATCGCTGTCGTTGTACTTAGAAGTTCGTTCAAGCCTATTTTCCCCACTTCAATACTATGTAAATATTTTAGATTTTTGGAGCCTATTTTGTACTTTGTTTTTACAAAAAATGAAAAAGTTAACTTTCTAGCTCAAACTGTAAAAATAGTCGAAAAACTATTTTTTTGTAAAAACAATTGAAAATGGCCAAAGTAAATAATTTACTTATGAAAAGTACACATGTGTAAATAAGCTATTTACATTTATGCATGTGTAGTTTGAAAAATTATTTACTCCGACCATTTTTGCCGAAAAAAATCTAGTCATTTTTACAGTTTAAGCCAAAAAGTTGATCATTTTTACGGCTATCCCTTGTTTTTATATATTGCAAGTTAATGTAACATCTTTTATTTTCATTCCGCCTGCTTTATTATTTTATCACAAGTATTTATATTGAAGAATTAAAGAACTCAATTTAAATAGTTTACTTTTGAGTGAATGCCGGACTTAGATATCTCTGACACGCTTATACCAAATTAAACATTCAAACAAATACACATTTTAGCATGATTCTTAATAATTTCTAAAATCTATCCATATTTTTAAATTGCTTTTAACACGTACAAGGCACATGTTGTGTAAGTAGTCCTTGAATCGTACTATACAACATCTACGTATTTACGTCTAATGTTGAAGACCAAGTTCCCTATTCAGAATCTCTTAATCTAATATTATGTACACCACGTAGAAAGTATCTAATGCCATGTCGAGACTTCCCCAAACACATGAATTGGTGTAAAGGAAAATTCCTCACACTCGATAATGATGAATAAATTAAAGAGAGAGGGACAGAATTAACGTAAACAATATGAATAATTGCTATGTTTGTATTGAATCAATTTGGTCTACGATTAACTTCTATTTATTAGTTTCCCATGGATCACAGAAAACTAATCAAATCCCTGAAAAATGAGATTATTTGAATATTCTCCTAAAATTGAGTTTATCTATATGAACAACTAAATTGACCTCAACAGTTTGATTGAATTAACAATCATGATTGATACTTCTCGGACTGCCATGATGTCAAGCTCAGTGCTTCTTTCTGATTGGTTTTCCTTTATACACGTGGCCTAATGGAGAATTTATGTCCATTCATTTTCCTTATGTATTTGGTGCAACTTAGTGAAACCAATATATAATATTATGTCAGAAAACGTCTCGAAAAAAGAAAAATTACATCATTTCTTCTTTTCCATCGTGACTTGTATCTTCTATCATCAGCCCACGCCTTTTGACATGCAATGACCTTTCATTTTCCAGTTGTAAGTAGCGATGCCATTATTCCTATTTTATGTCAATACGGCTTCCCATTATTGGGAATGTGCGCCATCACCCACAACTTCTGACTTGGGCAAGATATGCCCGTCTCCCCTGCCAGCTATCTACAACGGTTCACTTTTCTGCATCTTGTCAGTCACGTCTTTTCATGGTTGAATTCCTACGTACGTCTCTTCGTTTCTCCCATTTCAAAACTTATGAATTCGTTTTCAATGTTTTTTGCGCTCGCGGCCTACTTAAAGGCCTCTCTTCTTCATTTTATCTTCACTCTGCATTTTCCATTCTTGTAAGTCCCTTGTCTTCTTCTTCTTCTTATTATCTGTGGGTCTTTCTTTTATTATTACCTTAGAGACATGGAAGGTGAAACCCTATTCAAACCTCTGGCTCCCCTAGTTAGGACTCAAGCAAAGTTTAGGCAATGTATAGCTTCTCACCAAGAAACATTCCCCCTCGACGTTCTGTGTACGCTAGGATAGAGTAGAGCTATGGGAGCTCTGTGTGGATCTCACTACCAAATCACCCTTAGTCCACTATACATATCGTTAGGCCTTAAACTCTCATTTTCTCCTTTTTTCCAAGAGTTTTCTCCACCTTCGACCTTGCCCCCTCTCAGTTTACCCCTAGTTCTTATAGGGTGCTTCTCGTCTTTGAGGCCATAAATAGGAGATAAAACTTAGATTTGGGAGTAGATAAACTTCTGTGTTGTTATAAATAGTCAAACGTCGAGACGGAAGCTACTATCTTGCCCCTCGCGCGTCAGAGAAAAGAGGGCCATTGATAACTGAGATCCCAAAGGGAGATAAAGGATCGGAACGTGATACCATTTTAATTGGTGGGAGCTGGGACGGTGATGGCCGCTGGTTAATTCCTAGAAACTTGGCAATTTTCTGTAAGTTTTCGGAGCCCCAGTTCCTCAATTTTTCTTCAGTTTCTTTCTTTTCCCTTTTTTGTCATTTCAATGGCAGTTAGCGAAAAGGTTTCTGTCGCTTACCGATGCCCTGAACGGGGGTGGTTCAAACTTCTTGATCTGATGAGAGAGGTTAATGTCACTTTTACCCATGCTTCATCTCCCGTCACATCAACATCAGCTCCATCATCGTCACCTTCTTTACCATGACTATCATTGTTCCCTCCTTTTTCCTTTTTTAGTGCTTCCGCTTCTACTGACTCAGAGCAAGAAGAAGAAGAGCAAAACAAACTGATCCAAAGGTTTGCTAAAAGTGTCGACCTGTCAAAGCACATTCACAATAGTTTATTTGGAGTTGTCAAGGATGAAAGGAATGTCCATTCAAGAACGAATGCATCCAGTTCATCTCAAGCTACCCCGACTCCCTTACTCCTCATGCTCCCTTTATTCCTCCTGCTCTAATCTCTCCCTCTACTCTTGTTGCCTCGGATGAGGTCCCCTCGATGTGTTCAAATTCTCCTCCACCTCCTCCACCAACAACTTAACGAGAATCTATCCCCATAACTTCTTCCGGTTCTCAAGGGAGAGTTGAAGACACTTCCTTATAGAAATGGAAGCGGTACTCGAGTGCTCCCCTTGTCCCAACTTTTGTCAATTTTATGAACGACCCCCGCTTCGCCCACATAGTACTTCACGGTATTCAGTCAGACTTTGTTCTCTGAGTCATGGCTTGATGAAGGTACAAGTATTTTTTTACCTTTTTACTTTCTTCTTCATTTTGTCTTCCCATTTACTAACACTTCGTCTTTTGCTTGCATTCTCCAAGAGCATTTTTCATAATACTCTCCAAGAGCATTTTATTTCCAACGAGGAGACTATGGCCAATCGAAAGAAGGAATTCGAAGGATGTAGGGCCAATCTTGACTGAGAATGAACAATTGAAGAAAAATGAAGTTGGTCTTCCAGGCGCTGTAGGAAAGTTTGCTTAGGATGCAACTAAAGCTTGTTGATTCCTTGAAGGCGGCCAATAAGTCTTTGGAAGCAGCTGAGAAGTCTTTGGCCGAATCTGAAGAAAGACTGGTGGTAATTGAACTGGCCAAGACTTAAGCAGAAGAGAGGGAGAAGCAGATGGGAGATGAGTTTCAGGCCTTATTTTATAAGGTCAAGAGGATGGATGGTTTAAAAGTGCGAGCTACAGGGATGGTTTGGCGAAGACTCCTCCCCATATGCCTATTTGCTATCTTCCGGAGACCCAAACCGAGATAAATGCTCCTACGGAAGACACTTCCATCAATGCTTCTAAGCCTGTTGCTGAAGCCACCACGGTCAATGCTTCTATGCCAGCTATTAAAGCCATTGTTGAAGAGGAAACATAGTTGATTTTTTGTCTTTATGTAGTCTGTACTTTCTACTATTTTTTGCTTTTCCCGTTCATTGTAATTTTTAACTACCTTCAATGAAATGATTTTTTTTTCTCCAACACTCTTTTGTCACTTCTTCTTGCTTTTTCTTTTCAATTTCCCTTCTCTCTTCTTTTTCTTCTTGTTTAATTTTCAATAATTTCTCTACCATGACTTAAGCATTTCAAGCCATTCGGTCCTGCTTCTTTTAGAAAAATTTGTTCAGGATGCAACTACGGCAGTGAGGAACATCTAAAGCTTGTTGATTCCTTGAATGCAACCAATGAGTCTTTGGAAGCATCAAAGAAGTTTTTTGCCGAATCTGAAGAAAGACTGGTGGCAACTTAACTGGCCAAGATTCAAGCAGAATAGAGGGAGAAGAAGACGGGAGATGAGTTTCAGGCCTTATTTGGCAAGGTCAAGATGATGGTTTACAACGCGGGCTACATGGATGATTTGGCGAAGACTCCTCCCCAGATGCCTTTCTGCGATCTTTCAGAGACCCAAACCGAGATAAATGCGTCTACATAAGACACTGCCATCAATGTTTCAGAGCCTGCTGCTGAAGCCACCACGGTCAAGCTTCTGTGTCGGCTGCTGAAACCATTGTTGAAGAGGAAACTTAGTTGATTTTTTATCTTTTTTGTAGTCTGTACTTTCTATTATTTTTTGCTTTTCCTGTTCAAACCAAATCATTGTAATTTTTAACTACCTTCAATGAAATGATTTTATTTTTTTCTCCAACACTTTTTGTCAATTCTTCTTTGTTTTTATTTTCAACTTCCCTTCTCTCATCCTTTTCTTCTAATTTTTTTTTGAATAATCGCTCTACCACGACTTAAGCAACTCAAGCCAGTGGGTCTTGTTTCTTTTAGAAGACGATGTTCGTAGACAACAATCTTCGTGGACTTAAGTTTTTTCAAGCTCAAGGGATCGTTTCCTTTAGAAGACGATGTTCGTGGACAACAATCTTCATGGGCTTAAGCTTTTTCAAGCTTAGGGGTCCGTTTCCTTTAGAAGACGATGTCCGTGAACAACAATCTTCATGGACTTATGCTTTTCCAAACTCATGGGCCCATTTCCTTTAGAATACGATGTCTGTGGACAATAATCTTCATGGACTTAAGCTTTTTCAAGTTCATGGGCCTGTTTTCTTTAGAAATCATATCCGTGGACAACAATCTTCATGTACTTAAATGTTTTCAAGCTCAGGGGTATGTTTCATTTAGAAGACGATGTGTGTAGACAACAATCTTCATGGACCTAAGATATTTCAAGCTCAGAGGCCAGTTTCCTTTAATTCCTGAAAAGAAGAGCATACACTAGAGTTTACATGAAAAACCCTTAACGAGAAAAACCACGGGATGGTATAGTTTTATTACAGATAAAAGAAATTATACATAATATTTGTAAATGTGAGGCATTCCAAGGTTTGGATAGGTCACTCCCCTCACTTGTCATCAAATAGTAAGATCTGTTTCCTCCAACTGTCTTGACGATGAATGACCTTTCCTAATTTAGTCCCAACTTGCTTTCATTAGTTTGGAAGATCCTTTTGAGCACGAGAGACCCGATCTGAAATTGTCTCTTTCTCACCCTTTTTTTAAAATATTTCCTTTCCTAATTGTAGGTTGCCATTCTTACCGAGGCTGCCTCTAGTCTTTCCTCCAACATGTTTAGATTCTCCATCATTCATTCTGCATTTCTGACTTCAGTGATAGTTGATCTTATTGTTGGGCATCCAATTTTGAATGGTATGACATCTTTTGCCCCGCATACGAGGGCAAAAGGCATATCACCTGTGGGTTCTCGAGGTGTTATTCTGTAAGCCTAGAGAACGGATGACGGCTCCTTAACCCACTTCCCTTTGGCAGTTTCTAGCCATTTCTTCAGGTTATCCAGAATTGTTCTATTTGATCTTTCTGCTTGCCCATTGTCTTGGGGTAATAAGGCGTTGGCAATCTGTTTTTTAAATGGAACCCTTCGTAAAAATTCTTTACCTCGCTCCTAGTGAATTAGAGTCGGTTATCAGATACGAGCATCTTAGGAACCTCGTACCTGCAAATAATATTTTTCCATAAAAATTTCCTTACCACTTCTTCATTTACTCTGGCCAAAGCTTCTACTTCAATTCATTTGGTGAAGTGGTCAGTCAGAACGAACAAAAATCACTTCTGGGTGGGGGTCGTTGGCAGTGGTCTGACTATATCAATCCCACATTGCATGAACGACCACTGACTTATTAATGTTTACAACTCTTTAGGAGCCGCATCTTGGAAGGGGAGCATGTCGTTGACACTTTGTCGCACCTTTTCATGAAGGGTATTGCTTCTCCATGCATATTCGTCTAGTAGTATCGCTTCTTCATGTACTTCTGCTAGTGTATACTCGCCCTCTGTTGTTGAAAGACATTTGAGATACAGACCTGGAAATGACATTTTGTATAATTTTCCATCGATTAAAGTGTACCTCTCACTCCGTTGTTGAAGCTTTCGAGCCTCCATTTTGTTAGTCAGTAGATCTCTGTCAAGAAGATATCTGACAATACTCTCCCGCCAACTATACCAGCCATCTCCCTTTCTGACTTTGACCTCTACTTGTACAGGTGTCTTCGTGCTAGGCTCGCTTAAGTATTTAACAGAAATCATTCTTTTGAAGGGGAGTAGAAATGATAATCCTAAATTAGCAAGGGCGTCTGCTCTTGAGTTTTCCGTTCATGGTACTTGAGTGATCTCATAGATCTTCAACAATTGTAATATCTCCTTGGTATACTGCAAATACTCAGTTATAGAATCATGTTTCTCGTCTTCATAAATGAATTCGACAATGAAGTCTTCCAGAACTTGTGCGTTTATCGCGGTCCGCAGAATGTATCGGATGTTGTATCCCCCAAGCTTCACTGCCCACATGATGAGCCTTCCAGCCATCTCTGAGGAATGAAGAAGACTCTTTATGGGGAATTCCGTTATCACATTGATTGTATGCACCTGAAAATAATGCCTTAACTTCCTTGCTGCAACAATTAATGCTAGTACCAGCTTCTCCATCTTCCCGTATCTGGTTTCCACAGCCACGAGACTTTGGCTTCTAATAATATTCACTCCTGTTCTGACCAGTGCTGCCCTAACAACCATTTTCGATACTGTGAGGTCTAGAAAGAGTTCCTCTCTAGGTAATGGCTTGGATAGCAGCCGAGAGGGGGGGGGAGGCTAGGCACTCCTTAATCTTTTGTAACGCTTCTTCATACTATTTGTCAGTGGACCTAGCCATAAATCTATTTAGCGCAAGCAATTTTCTCGTTAAGCTCAGGATCTCCTTCTTAGTCAGTGGTTATTTTATCCCCATAATTTCTTTAACTTGATCAAGATTTTCTTCTATCCCTCTACTGTTGACCAGGTGTTCGAGAAATTTCCCTGCTACCACTCCAAAAGTACATTTTGCAGGGTTCAACTTCATGTTACTTTCTCTTAGGGCAGAAAAAGCCTCCTTAAGGTTTCAAATGTGGTCTGTTCTCTTCTCCACTTTTACGAGCATGTCATCAACATAGACTTCCATCATTTTCCCAATCTGTTCCTTAAAAATTTTAGTAGCTAACTGCTAGTACGTTGCCCCTACATTTTTAGACCAAAGGCATTAAAATATAGCAAAATATCTCAAAATCAGTAATAAAAATACATTTTTTTCTTGATCAAATTGGAACATTTTCACCTGATTATATCTGGAGTATGCATCCATAAAGCTCAAGAGTTCGTGTCCAGATGTCGCGTCTACAATCTGGTTAATTCTCGATAGTGAATTATCATCCTTCGGACAAGCTTTATTCAGATTTGTGAAGTCCACACAGATTCTCCACTTTCCACTCTTCTTTTTTACCATAACAACATTTTCCAGTCACTCCGGATAGCTAACTTCCCTGATGAACCCAGCTTCAAGTAATTTCTCCACCTCCTATTTAACGGTCATTTTCCTCTCAGGTGTAAAAGATCATTTTTTTTCTACTTCAAAAGGATCTACATTTAATTTATGATAGATTATCTTTTCATCGATACTTGGTATTTTTGCTGCAGTGGTGGGAAAAATATTTGCATTATCCTTGAGAAACCCTGTAAGCTCCGTCTTCTCCGCTTCCGTTAGCCTCACACCTATTGTTGTTATTTTTTCGCTTCTAAGGTCTACGGTTTCAGTTCTACTTCTGGCCTCATACCTCAGGTTGCTCTCACCTGTTCATCTTCATGTAGTTGTTATTGCTCAGCCTTTTCTTTCCCGTTGTTATGAATGGACTTTCCTTTTTCTTTACGGAATCAAGTGCCATCATTGTGCAGCAATGAGCCGATGCCTGGTCTCCCTAATGGTTCGTACTCCTTGCGGTGATGGATACTTCAGTGTTTGGTAATAATTTGGCGGGACAACCCTCATTTTGTGAATCCACGTACTTCTTAGAATCACGTTGTAGGACGACGACGTGTTGATGACCACGAAATCCGTAATATAGCTGAACATGTCCACATGCACATGTAGCAGAAGAATCTTATCAGAGTATGCTATGGTCCATTGAAATTGATGAGCGGTTGCCCGACATTACAGAGCTTTTGGGCATTTATTGCCATCTTCTCAAGTGTCGAACGATGGAGTATGTTGGCGGCACTCCCATCATCAATCAGAACCTTCCGTAGTAAATAGTTACCGATTTCAATGGTGATTACCAATGCGTCATTGGGTCCGTCATACTTTCCATTTTCCTCATAAAAAAGGATCGGTATGCCGTCACGTGCTCCCTTCAGATTGTTGTCACCTTGAGAGTTGGTTTCTTGCAGTAGATCTTCCTCTCTTTTCTCGAGGTGCCTTCAGATCTTGTTAGGGCAATAATTGTATCCGCGATCCTTAATGGTTCCTTTTCCCTGGTACGCTCATCATTTCTGTCATTCCAGGATTGATCCTTTCTTACAATGAATTCTATCAGGTGTCCCTCTTGCACGAGTCTTTCAATGAACTTTTAATTGATAACAGTCTCTGGTTTCATGGCCAACACTCTTATGATAATGGAAGAACTTATCCTTGTCTCTTTCATTTGGCTCCATGGCGATCGGAGGTAGCCGCCTTAGCCGGGGTTTGTCCTTGATGATTTTTAGAATTTGATTCACCGGGATAGTCAGAGGGGTGTAGATTTTTCTCTGGGGTGAACCCCGCCGGATAGTTTCGATTTTTTCTTGATATCATTCATTCTCTCTTTTATCTTCTTTTCTGCTCTATCAATCCTGCGCTCTCCGTTATTCTTCTAACTTCTACATACTCTTCTTTTCTTCCTCCGGAGTTATATATATGTTTACGCTCGAATGAAAGTTTCCGCCATCGTGAGTGGCTTGTTTTGGACAGATCCTTAAATAACTGCGTGTCCAGTCCTCGTCTAAATGCTAGTCTTGCCACGCGGTCCTCATAATTCTCTACCTTTGCTATCTCATATTTGAAATGGTGAGTGTACTCGCGTAACGACTCTCCCTTTCTGATTGTAATCGTTAATAGGTACTTTGAATCTTCCATCACCATCTGGTAAGTGGAATATTGTTCCAAGAACACTTAAGACATTCTAGTAAAATTATCAATTGAACATGGGGGGTAAAGAGTGATACCACTTTAATGCGTTGTCGTCGAGACTTTTCAAAAACATCCTGCACATTAACTCATCCTCATGCTGGTGTAGTGTCATCACTTGTCTGAAACGGTGCAGATGATCTACAAGATCCGTTTTCCCTTCATAGCATTTTAACTTAGGAGAAACGAATTTTTTGGCACACGGGCTGCCAAAATTTCTGGGCACAAAGGGGATTGAGTCAGCGTCTCCAAATCCGTTACCCCAACAACTCCCAACTTCCTCATTTCTAGCATCTTCCTTTCCAGCATCTTCTATACGACCCATGATGTCATCAGTTCGGCCAGACCGTTCTAATCCCCTACCTTTTTTCCATAGTCGCGAGATGTGACTTCTGTTGCCTCGCGACAGACGTTTTGACTGGCGCTTGGATTGGGCTGCTTAGCCACTCGTTCCCTTAGTTCCTTATTTTGATGGTTTTCTTCCTCTTATTCTCTCACCACAGTCCTCTGGCTTACTTCAGCTCTCGTCTCCGCCATATCCCGTTGTAGCGTGGCAATCTGATCTTGACAGACTGCCATGCGTTTCGCAGCGCTTTGTTGTTACGATGTTCTAGGCCTTACATCCCAGTCAAGATAGTTTGGATCATGTCATGTACTCCTTTAGGCTGTGTGGGTGGGTTTACAGGATTGATGATAGCGCTGGCATCGTTTCTTATTTCTCGTGCAGCATGTGATCTAGTGTGAGGTATTTTATACTATGATCTCGAGTTAATTCTCAACTCTCAATGAGAACACCAAAATGTAAATAAAAAAATTCATCACACTCGATAATAATGAATAAATTAAAGAGAGAGGGAGAGAATTAACCCAAACAATATGAATAATTACTCAGTTTATATTGAATCAATTTGGTCTACAATTAACCTCTATTTATAAGCTTCCTATAGATCACAGAATCTAATCAAATCCCAAAAAAAATGAGATTATCTTAATATTCTTCTAAAAGTGAGTTTATCTATATCAACAACAAAATGGATATCAGTCGTCTAATTGAATTAACGGCCCTGATTGGTATTTCTCAGACTGCCACGATGGCAAGTCAATGCTTCTTTCTTATTGGTCTTCCTTTGTACACGTAGCCTAATAGAGAATTTATGTCCGTTCAATTAGTATTAAAAATATTTAGGTGTTGTTTGGTTCAATATTACGAAATGTATGTAAAGTTTCTCATAAATACAAATTCTTCTATTTAGTTATTGATTTGAGTTGCTTGCAAATAAAATATTTTTACACGTGTTCATGAATTCTCACTCTTTATCTATTTCATGTAATTCTCTTTACATTTATAATTCACATTTTCTCACTATTTCATTCGCTAAGTACATGTCATTTCCTTTCCCCCAATACTTCATTACACATCCTTTCCAAACACCACATTGCTTCATTTCTACTTGATTAATCTAATACCCATGCTCTGAATTAGTTCAGACCTATAACCTATTAAAAATCAATTAATATGATGAATTAGACCGTAGTTTATAAAATCTCGTAATCAAACTTTATATTTGCTCTATAACCTAATGACTCTTAATTTTGTATATAAAAACTTGAGTTTAAATTTTAATGTTAGATTCGTCTAAGGTCTTAATTATTAGGTGTGCGATCAAAGTCTCACATTGATTAGAAATGGAGAGGACAATGAGTTTATAACTTTAAGCATGAAAAATATCTTCATCAGTATGAGATCTTTTAAGTAAACTCAAAAAATCAAGCTGTACAAACTTAGGCTCAAAGCGGACAATATCATATCAATTTGGAGATATGTAGTGTACATTGTCACAACACCAACTTATTACATAATAGTCTAAGAAACCGTCTCTTAGCTTGATCGATTGTTTAGAGACAACATTTGTTTAGTGTTTTTTTTCTTTATAAAACAAGTAATTCTTACGTGCTTGGGTAATTAAGCACTCCATCGTCGAAAAACCAACTCATTTATTAATTAATTGTTAAAAAACTGTGTTTATGTGGGATTAGGATTCTTGATGGTTGGTTATGTAACGTCGGATCAGATCTAAACCATCTTCATTATTTTTAACTGCAAAGTTGAAAAAAGAAATACTATTATGATTATTTTAGTTTAATATGTTTGGGTTATATTGATATGATCTAACGGCTTGTAAAGACCAAAATGTTTCATCATTGGAGTGACCAACTGCAGCGGCTGTCATAATGGTGGAAAATATTAGATGGTTATAAATAAAAATAGGTGAAACTGAATAGCCATAAAAGAATAAATTGAAGGCAAATGACTACAATGAAGAAAATAATAGTTCTTCTCTTCCTGTTCATGCTTTCTTCTTCATCCTCAGCAGCAGTGCAGAATAAAAAAAGGAGGTTTCCATACATGAAACTTGGGCTGATATGGCCTAATGGATATTGCAACACAGGCTCTACAATTTGCAAAAAGCCAGTTCCACAGGACTTCAAGGTCCATGCCTTTATTCCATACACTTCTAGGAACAAGCACTTTACGGAAAGATTTAGCTACGATTTTTCTAAACATCAAGTAAATTGTTCAACTATTGTGTTTTGCATGGGTCTGTTATTATCATAAACTTAATAGCTTGTTAATTTTTTTAGGTTGCAAATTGGAATTTTTCTGACAGTCTACCTTCACTTTGGCCAAATCTTAATTATCTGCGGAAAGATTTAGATTTCTGGGAGCGGGAGTGGAAGAATCATGGGATATACAGTAACATGAGCTCTGAAAATTACTTTTATTTGGCTATACAGTATGCCATTAAGTATAAGAATATATATAGTTCATTGCTAAAATCCGGTAGGTTTTGGAGTTACTTTGCATTTTATTTATTAACAACTAATTTATTAATATACATATTTAAAACAATTGTTGAATATTGATACTTTAGTCTATTAGAAATTTCATTTCCTTTTTTGTCCAAAAACTAACCACGGTTAATGACCCTAGCGAAACCTCTAACGATGGTTGAGTTTTTAGACCAAAAGGGAAATGCTTTTAAGGTTGACAAACTACAATGTTTATTTTCAAGGTCAGGGGACTAAAATGTCCAGCGCCCTAAAGTTCAAGAAGTGCTGGAAGCGTTTCTTCTTCTTTTATTCCAATTCTGACAACTTTCTTTTTCAATGTTAATTGTTAAATTTTCCCAGGTGTCGTATTTTCTTGTGATCAACCTTATAAACGCAGAGTTTTATATGACGAAATTACAAAAGTAATAGGCTCTTCACCGGAAATTACGTGCGTTAACTACTTTAATGATACTCAACTCCGAGAAATCAATGTTTGCATTAATAAAATAGGAGTAGCTTTTGACTGTCCATTTCCCTTCACGAGATGTGGCTTTCCTAACACAAAGATCTTGTTTGCTTCGGAGGCAACTATTCTCAAGTTCAGTATTGATTTAATTACATTACTGCCGATTTATATTTTTGTAGTGAATTTCGTTCACTAATTAACATCCTCTCTTTGTTATAATGATTTAATTTGTCATTTCACATTAAGAAATGTGAGTATTTGACAAGGCACGTCTCCAAAATTGGTAAATTAACCTTTAAATTAATGCTTTTACAACTACTTAATCTATTGGTTTCAACATGCAGCAAATATCGGCAAAAGAGACGCAAAATCCCTCAGCCTTTCAGAAGAATAGCAGGCTCGGGAAATTCATTTGTTTTAGATTGCAATTGTTCAAAGCAGCCGAACCTTTGATGTTGATAATTTTATATATATCATCTCCAGATGTAGTGATGTTATAATTAAATAATTTTTTAGTGTGTAGAATGGTATTTGTTAATTTAATTTCACTTGATATAAATTAAGATGAAAGTATGAGTAAGATGAAAGTATGCGGTTGTAGACCGGCATGGTATCGAGATAATTCATATGTGTTCTAGGGTACCTTAAATGTGTTGAACATTTATGTTCTAATAACATATTTGAGCTACCTACGTTACAAATGTATTATAAGTACCACAAATATGTTGTTAGTATCCCATTGTTCAAAATATTTTAAGTATTCGGTATCATTTTGACTGGTACCGCAGACTTTTTCATAACCAAATATCGAGGAGACGCTTAAATTATAGTTCATATTCAAAATATGTCTGTCATGTTTTCTTTTAAATTATTCTTGTCTTCAACTTTATAATTCAAAACTACATTCATGATTATTTTCTTCTAAAACAGCCATGATTTATTCCTCATCTTCATTGATTTGTCAAAAACTAAAAGTTCAATAATGTAAGATTCATCAAGGCACAATTTCATCTCATCTAGTTCAATTTTATCTCCTTAAGTTTGACTTTCATCAATTTTTCCTAACTGTTTTTTCATGAATTAGGTTTTGATCTTATTTTTTCATGCTTGTTAAATAAATACAAAGCTCTATGCAAATTAGGTACTTTGACTTTGGGATGGTAGACTTTAGGCCTTCGTCGATCTCCACTGTTTTCATGAATTCAATTTCAACTTAATTTCCCAATCATTCACTAAGTTTTGTATTTGCTCATGAAGCACAGAAACCAGATGAATGTCTAATCCATGAAAAAAATTAATTATAAGAAATTATGACAACCGATCTTGAGGAGATAAAACTAAACTAGCGAAGATGAAACCATGGCTTGTTGAATCTTAGTTTGCTGAAGCAATATTGACAAATCAATGAAGATGGAGAAGAAATCACGCTATTTTGAGAAGAAAAAATCGTGATTGTATGTTCCATGATGAAGTTAAAGACAATAGTAATTTAGAAGAAATAATGACATATGACATGCTCATGTACATATTTAACTAGGATTTTATGATTAGAATTGTTATTTAATAGGCGAAGAAAGTTCAGGAACCCTTAGTAAAAGACGTTAAAATTTAAATGTTAAAATGTTTTAGATTAAAATAAATAAACTTTTCCGATATTAACCAAAAACCAAAATAATTAAGGACACCAATCCAAACCATATGGATATCATGACTGCACATCATTGGACTTGAAAAAATAGCTTTGTTCATGTGGGATTGTTCTTTTCCTAGGTCTAACAACAAGAGTATCTAATGATTATGTCGTATTTAGTGAGAATTTTAATTTAATTATCTCACATGATATACTTACTTTCTAATATAAAAAATTTGTTTCTAACCGATATTTCTCAACAAATATTATATTGGACATTGAAAAAAACACAAAAATGATTAACCAGTACGATTAATATAAAAAACAGATATGATTACTCTTGTACGTAGTTTATAATTACTTTATATTTATAATCAATCAATATTCATTCGGAGCATGGTTTCTGATTATCTAACTGCCTTCTACAAAAAATAGATGGGTAGATCCCTACCGTTGTTGAGGGATGTTCAATTTGAACCGTCAAATAGATCTGGACAGTTTAGAATAATTAAAAATTAAAAAAAAAATTGAAAATTATTTCTATCTTTTTTTGAAAAAATTTAACATGATATAAATCATCTAGATCTAATAGAACGGTCTGATAGAATCAAACTATCATATCTATCGTTAGAGACTAACGACAGAAGACCCTCTCTCTTTCTCCAATGTCCTAGAGTATATTGGAGAGGGCACATGGTTACTTTGTAGCCGTCTGCAAGCCTTTAAAGAAACAGAAGATACTGGTAATGTGTCTTTGTAAGGTGTAACAATAGCATCAATGTGTGCTTTCCAACCATCATTTCCGCACCTACTATATCTCTCTTTTAACTTTCTTTAACAATATATTTATGTAAGTACAGGATTTTCATCATATGAAAATAATATTTTTCATAGATGCATCAAAAGTAAGATAATTCATCCATGTGTCTCGATCAAATTTTTACTTTTGGAGGTGTGGTTAGTGTGTCTCGAATACAAATCGTCTATTTGTACGAAATACAAAATTAACGATCGCGCTAGAATTTACCTTATTTTTAAGAGCGTCTAATAATAATAGTAATTTACTCAAGTAAATTTTGTCACTATTTATTAATTATTACACATTCTACAAAAGAAGTAAATTTCTATCACTATTATTAATTATTATTTACACATGTAATATGTTGATTACACGAGGTTAATATAGATACAGATTGTTGGAGAGATACGGACCGTTGAGATCAGATCAATTCAGCACAAATGTTGAGATTTATCTTTTTTTATCAACAAATATGGATAATCTATTTTCAGTATGAACATTCCAAATTTAATATAATCTCTCCTACTGTTAGGAACAAGAGACGATCTGTATATATGAAAAATAAAAAATAAATGAGGCCCTTACATGTTAGATTAACATGAGAAGTCTACCATTGGAAAGCTACCTAGTGATCTTAGATTCATCAACATTGACATCTTTTGTTTTCCCAAAAGAGATCTTGACCCCAAGCAAGAGCTTCTCCATGAGAAATAATTATTATGCTATGTAAAATAGGGATGTTTAGGCCTTAAGATCCAAATCGTTACAGAAGATTGGTAAATAAAAAAATGTAGCCAGTATTCTTTACATTTTTTTATAAAACTTCTTTACCCAATTAAAGAGGTTCAATATTGAGGTAATGTAATTTGAGAAGCAGAAAGTTTTGTTTAGAGGACATGAGATGATTTGTTCTATTTAAGTCATATGTTTAAGAAAACGAATAGTTTATATGAATATCTACTAAAAACAAAAGGGACTGAAAAAAATCTCAATTTAACATTTCACGTAATGATCATATCTTAGCCATCTAAATGTGAGGGTTTCTTGAGGAAAAAAATATATTGTTCAACATGACATTATTTTCTGATTTCTTGTTTTTTCTTATGAGGAAAATGTAATTTTTTTTAAATAAAATTGTTGGTAATAGGAATCAGTAGGTGCACCAGGACATTTCAATTAGGCTGGCACTTCCGTAACACCCTCGTTATTTAACCTAACTCAATATATTATTAAATTAAAATAAAAGAGTGAACAAAATAAAACATAAAGAAGAAAATCAGCAGAATTTAAAAGAATGTTTGTTACAAACATCATCGAAAATAAATGAAGAACAAAAAATTCAAAGCATTCTACCGCCAAGTTGGAGTAATTATACTAGGAGCTCTGGATGCCAAACAATTTACAACTCGATTACCCTCCCGGTAAATATGTGTGACAATAAGGTTCATCTGATCGATTAAGTTTAAACATTTATCTCAAGCAGTACGTTAACGTCAGTGGACCTTTCGAGATCTAAAACGAAGAATGAACACCACATAAATAGAATCACTTTCGAACCATATATTGTTCAACTCGACCTCAAACGAAAAACATACACCAATGTAAATAGCGTAATAACCCTTAACGAATTCTCTAGACACGAAAAATGCTTCCATAATTTGCCAGCGCGAGACTACCAAAAATCATATCCCATATTTAGCAACCAACGAGTAAGGGGACAGTTGTTTTCACTTTCAACGGTCTAACTCGTATTCATTGGCAAGGGCATTCGCTTTTTTAATTTTCTTTTACCAATGAAAATCTTTTCTTTTTCCTTTTAACAATTGTCATATTTCTACCCAAGACAAATTGAAATTTCTGTTCTCTTTTTTTTTTATTCACCTTTTTCCCCATTTTTCTTAATTTCCACTTCTTCTCCCTCTTTCTCACCACCCACCCATTCCATGAAGCTTCAGAATAGGTACGCACATTTCCTCCCATTTTTCGCATTCTCTGAAAATTGTTAAAATTTATGTCAGAATTAGAAAAGAAAAGTATGTTGTATTTCAATTTAAGAATTTTTGAATTTCCTGGATGAACTGCTTAATTTCTTCGTACATTGTCTTGGATTTCTACGGACTTGATGTTTTATATTGGAAGGTTTCGTCATCGTTTTTTTTATCATTAATGGTTATTGTTCTTGAGTTCTCAATCTTGATTAGTTGAAAATTATGTTGTCATTACAGATTGTTTTATAGGTTTTGTTCTGGTTTTGGAAATATGTATTATTGAATTGAATCTCGTTCGGTTTGTTGCTTTAATAAGCTAGTCATTTTTCGTTTTGCTTGTTTTTTAAAATGCTATTGTTAATTGTTTTGGGATTATATTGTGCATTGGGGGTAGGATGGCGTTAATCCTGATTTTTTCAGGGTTCTCCTTGCTTAATTTTTTTCCAACCAATTTTTTCTCATCATCATCATCATCTCTCTCTCTCCGTAAAAGTATTCGGCTTTACTTTTGAGCGATCTTTCATTTTTACTCTGTTAGTCACATTCCTAAGGATCAGTTAAATTCTGATATCTTAAATACATGCATTTGGAGGTGCATTGCTATGTTGTGCACGAATAAGTTAGTTCTTTTGATTCTATGTAGAAAGATTAATCCATGTTAGTTGAATCCTGGGGCTGTATGTACAATTTTTTTTACCCCATTCTTTCATGAAATCTTTCCTGCAGTTGTTTATTTCAATGGATTCCTCTCTTGTTATCCTCTGCGTATTTAGTCAGTTTAGTGCTTCATTTTTTCAAAATATTCCTTGTTTTGTTTGGTCTAGTTTAGCATATTAGTTTCTTTTCTACTTCTGGGTCTTTTTTTTAAATACTTACAGTATATGTGAATTCAGAATGGGGTACTTACTTATGATTTGGGAGGATCGGACTCTCAATTGTCTTGATTAATAAAATCTTGGTCCAAATCCGCATTTTGGAACATGAGAAGGATCTAGAGCATTTTCAGGGAGAATGACAGCAAGGAAGAAGTCATTTTCTGAGAAAGAGTGGAATTTACAGGGGCTTATAGCCACTCTAACATCGGCAGCTTGCGAATGGCTTTTGATATTTCTGCTTCTTGTTGATGCTGTATTATCCTATGTGCTGACAAAGTTTGCGCATTACTGCAAGTTGCAGAGACCGTGTGTCTTATGCTCCAGGCTTGATCACATTTTCAGCAATGAAAAACCCGATAATTATCAAAATCTACTTTGCAGAAACCATAGATTGGAGATATCATATTTAATTTCTTGTCATACTCATGATAAGCTTGTTGATGGCAACAAAATGTGTGACGATTGCCTTTGTTCATTTACCACGAAGAACAAGTGCAGGTCTATCTCAGAAACGCATAGATTATTGGGGGGTAAACTAAGATTGGGTTTCAGTGGAAATGGTTTTCAATGCTCATTGCTTAACAAGGATCCAATTTCTGCTTTAAATGGAACATGTTTATGCTCTTGTTGTGGTAGGCCTTGGAGTTTGACCCAAAATGCTCAAAGATTTCTCCGACCTTCTTCTGGGTTTGCTGTCAATAAGCCTAATATTCCTCTGCCACGTTTTCCTGGTCGTAGGTGTTTAAGCCGTCGAGATAGCTTGAAGAAGATAGGAAATAAATTTTCTGGCTCCGTAACATCACACCATGTTGGAAAAACCGGAACCGATCCATTGTCTCATGTTGGATATACTGAGCTGAAGATCAATTCTGATTCTGAGTCTGAAGTCCCATTCTCGGATGATGATTATAATGGCAGTTTAATTCGGGAAAGAAATGAACCAAATGAATATTCTGCAGTTCAATGTACATCACATAAATCATGGTTGAAGAATCATGATATAGCTAAGCTGTCCAGTCAATCATACGACACTGTGCTTTCGCTCTTGGATTCATGTGTACATGTTGATATTCAAAAGCCCCAAAACGAGAAAATATTTCCATCTGATGCTGCTAATGGGTATGGCTTGGGTGAGAAGCAAGTCCATCAGAAGGCTGAGCTTATTTCACTAGATGAGATGCCCCCAATATCTAAAATCATGGAACTTCCTTATGGAGAATCAACAGAGAAAAACAAGCTCAGGTTCCCTCCAGCTCAGGATTGTAATTCTTTTGACCTATCTGAGCTTATAACCTTAGATGATGCCCCTTCATCTGTTGGAACATCTCCAGTGAAATGTTAGCTCTCTCTCTCTCTCTCTCTCTCTCTCTCTCTCTCTCTCACACACACACACACACACACACACACACACACACACACACCTAATACTTGTATGTGCGTTTGCCTGCCTGCATGTGCTTATGCTTTATTTATAGCTTATGCCTCCTATTTGACTGGAATCTAGCAGCTGAGGAAACTGGACCAAGTGATACTGGACACGTATCCATTAACAAACATGAAGATGTTCTAGACATTTTTGGCACACCAGCTGGAGGATGCCCTAAAACTGATTGGTCGGTGTATGATCCTGCTATTATGAAGCCAATAGATAAGAGTAATTTGCACGAGTCTTCTAATAGAAATAAAGTTGAAGAAACAGTGAGTTTTGGTGCAGAGCAACCTACTTTGGTGGAAACTGAAATAGTTTCTGAAGATCTAACGCAGATGTCCTTGCCAAATACATCTTCTGGAGGGACTAATCTTTCATCAAATAAAAGTAGCTCCAATGTTGCTTCCGGCTCTTGTGAAGTTCAGGAGCTGAAAAAGTCAGTCTCAATAGGATTTGATCTTGAAACATTGGATGGGAGTTATGTTAGTGAAATTGAAGGTGAAAGTCTTGTTGACCGGTTGAAACGGCAGATTGAGTACGATAAGAAATGCATAAGTTCTTTGTATAAGGAGTTAGAAGAAGAAAGAAATGCTTCTGAAGTTGCTGTAAATCAGGCCATGGCCATGATTACAAAGTTGCAAGAGGAGAAGGCAGCACTTCACATGGAGGCCTTGCAGTACTTGAGAATGATGGAAGAGCAAGCAGAGTATGACGTTGAAGCACTTGAAAAAGCTAATGATCTCCTGTCTGAAAAGGAGAAAGAGATTCAAGATTTAGAAGCAGAACTAGAAATTTATAGATTGAGTTCCCTGGATGTTGGTACAGTGGTTGAGAATACACAGGAGGAAATTCATTATATGAAGGGAGAAAATTCCACAGTGGAGATCATTGGCCGATATTGCAAGAAAGAGGACGCTTTTAGTTCCCCAGTGTTGATGACTGTTGATCCATCAAAAGGCAATAACGAACCTTTGGCTGTTGAAACATCGTCTCTAGAATTCAAAGATGAAAGGATGGACATTCAAGAACGTTTGAAGTGCTTGGAGATGAAGCTTCACCAAATATCTTGTACTGGAATTTCCTCCAGCATTCCTAATGGCATAGATTCTGGAAAATTGGTAGATGATGGAAAAGATCAGGATGCGACTCTTAACATCAACAGCATTCTATTAAATAAGGTAGATCAGAATGGTCCATCATATTCCAGACCACATTCTGCCGAAGAAGGACCAATTATTGCTCCAGATGATGATACTGATCATTTTGTCAGTAGAGATGAAAAAAATTCCAGTTTGATAAGGAAAAGAAACCACATAGACCAGAGAAAGCCTGATTTTGTAGCTATTCAAAATGAAATTCTAGAGCTTAATGACAGATTGGAAGTGCTGGAGGCTGATCATGATTTTCTCGAGCGCTCTCTTAACTCTTTATGCAATGGTAATGACGGGCTTCATTTTATAAAAGAGATAGCAATTCAGCTGCAAGAATTACGTAAAATTGGGCTACGATGTCAATCTGTTCCCTGAGTTTGAACAAATGCTCATTGCACTCGTCATATAACGGTAAGCATACTAACCATAGAATAATCATTTTGGCAATCCTTAAAAAGTTGTGACTTTCTTCTACTTCTATTTTCAAACATTTCTTGCTTTTCGCGTCACTTAGAGCATAATACTTGGGAGTATAGATTTTAACAAATCAATCTGTCTGTCATATCTTGGTGAAGAATCCTCACACCCAATACATGTTATTTATGATCTTGAGGATCTTCATAGGATCGATTATGAAGTGTTTTTCCTCGAACTTTTGAAATATTGGTGTTGTTGCTGACTTTCAGAACAACTATACAATATATTGTCTAATAAGTTTTATTTGGTTAGTAATTAGCATTGTTGCTCTTTTATGGTCTCTTGTCATCCTAGTTAATTAACTTATCCAGTTTTAGTCTGAAAAACCTTGTTTGCAATGAGTTATAAAACTCACATCCCATTGTTCAAAATCTTTCTTTTGAGAGAGAGGTCTGTTGTCTCAAGCGTTTTGGTATCTTTGAATTTTCGAAATTCAATATGGGAGTGGAAAGCATCACTTGACGCTTACGAAAACTTCGTCATTGTTCTTCACTTTGATTAACTATTAGTTGTTTGGAAAAAATAATACATGGCAAAACCTCTTTTTTGGATCACAGGTAGAGAAGTCAGACACTAGAATTTACCCACGAATGAAAAACTAGCATATTAGTTATGGTAAGACTCGAATTTGGGTCCTTGGTCAGGCATCTAAGAGAAAATTTGATCTGCCTAATTAATTAGTTGGACTTCATGACAGTGACGGCAGTTTCTTTTCTTGTATGTGTTGTTGATCTACTTGATGGACATCTGATTAAAAGTTCAAAGGCTAATGTTATCTTAAAAGAAGTTTGGAGCCTAAAATGGAAATCAGAGCATAGTTCACAGAAACCAAAAGAGTTGTTTCTCTTTCAACTTATAGTCACTATGAATTTTCTAACTTCGTTTATAAGGCCTATCTTTCTATTATAGTTTGTCCTTTACATTGTAGTGCATGTCACACTTGTGTTCTGTTATTTAAGCATTTTTCTTGCCTTTTTCTTTTCCTAGATGTAAATACCGAATTGAACAACAGAGTTTTGAAATGGAAAGTGCTCTACAAGCGAACGTCGATGGGCTTCCATGTGCGTAGACAAATGAAGCATGGTTCACGGTTCATTAATCTTCCACGGCGTAGAAATGAGTGATTCAGATAAGGTTCCATGCACAGGTGAGACGTGAAGTTTTGGGGGAAAAAAGGAAAAATTAAGAACAAGAAGGAAAAATGTGCTAGAAAATTCAGTAACCAGACTTGGGAAACAGATCTCTTCCATAACTTTCTTCTTTTCTTTTCCCATTAGGCTAATGGATTCCATCTGTTTTGGTTGATTGTTGGGGAGGGGGTGAAGGAAGGAATTTTGCTTGGTGTTATATTAAGAAGCTTCAATGCATGAGTGTTTCTTTTTTAATTTCATTTTTGTTGTTATATTTCTTTTTCGTTTTTTTCATGCTGACTCGTACTAAGCTGTAATTTTGTCTTTGTATATTCATACCCTCTTCATATCATTTTTGATGGTGCTTATAGACAAGATGGCATTGATTTCCGACACAGCCATGCAAATGAAATTCTTACAAGAATTTGTTCCTATATCATTTTTCATTTATTGATTTTCATTCACATACTTACGAGGAATCACACGTCCGTCACACTTTCATTTATTTAATTTACATCCAAGAGGAACCGAACTTTCAAATCCAAGACTTTCGTCACTTACGCTAATCTCTCAAGTTATGCATTTATTTATTTTATTATTGTTGATTATATAAAATCTCAAAACAAAGTCTTTAATATATTCTAACTACAGGTCTTCAAGGGAGGAAATAAACTAATGTGAATTCCTCCAAATGCACTTTTGAACGGTTCTTTTGGTCTCCTCTGGCAAGGATGGATAACCAGAGTTTTGAGCATATTTGTATGGAGAAGATTGTGCTCCGTCTCGTATGACGTGATGATATATGTGACGTGATATCATTCTTATACTTAATAATTTAGCGTTTTTTAAAAATATATATTCGACCTCACTAATTAGTTGCTTCCTTAAGCTTCGGTTTTGGGAATACACACATATAAAATATATATATATATATAATATTAAAAGTGTTATGTCTTGGAAATATTTTTTTTTGAGTAATTTAGTCCATTCAAATTTCAACTATTCCTAATATACCCTTCTTATAAGTTAATGTAATTAGGACTAGGAGTGTGCATAATTTTTACGAACTAAACCGAACCGAACCAAATCGGTTTGGTCAGTTTTTCTATGGTAATTGTAGTCGGTTCGTTAATTTAAGTAATCGAACTTTCGGTTCGATTATATTTTACAATAAACATGTAATCAGTTCGAACCGATTACAACCATATTTTAATATACATATATAAATTAGACATAATTTATTAAAAATTTAATAAATTAGACACAAATTAGACATTATTATTAAAAATTAGACATAATTATTAAAAATTAGACATAATTATTAAAAATTAGACATAATTATTAATTAGATATATATATTAATTGTGTTGAGGGTTGATATTTTCAATTTAATGATTTTTAATATTTTTTCTAAAAATTCTATAATTGTAGCCGAACTGGCTACAAGTAATCAAATCGAATCGATTACTTCGCTTTCATTCGGTTCGGTTATTTTGATTACACCAGTTTGGTTCTGTTTGATATTTTAGGTAGCTGGTGAATTCGGTTCGATTACAAAAATATCTTACTAACTGATCGAACTGAACCGTGCACATCTCTAAATCTAATTAACTGAGATAAATTAAGCCATACATTGAATTTTTTCCAATCTAAATTAATAATCAATTAGTCTTTTAGAGCCTATTGTTAAGGAATTTCAATGATTACTTTTGTCAAGTTCATATTATTATACATTGAATTTTTTTCTGTCTAAGTTAATAATCCAATAGTCTATTAGATTGCCACCCGTTTCCAATAAAATTTCTATTTTTTTTTTCTAATTATTGAATTGTTATCTTTTTCTATGAATGATTTCTAACCAAATATTTTGAAGGGCCTACAGTTCAGGAATTCAATGATAAGTTTTGTTAAATTCATATTATTATTGTCAAATTTCATCTAAAAAAATACCCATTAAGCAAATCCAGATATAATTAGTACAAATCAGTTTCGCGATTTATTGGGATAGTAAAGAAGGATCTCTCCTATCCTGTAGTGGTTGTCTACGAGAAGGCAAATGTTATGTAGAAGAGTTGTCAATGAGACGAGAGAAGGCTGACTTCAAGAGGGCTAAGAGGTCGTTAAGAAGGCGCTTTTAAGCCCTGGTAATAGAAGTAGCTCTACTCTTTGAGAAGAGGGTAGCAGAATACCATTAAGATGAATATCCCATTAGTGCAGCTCTTTCCTAGGTAAAAATACCTAACAACGAGAATCAGGAGGGGCTTAAGAGCTTCTGGGTAGCATCAGGAGACTTATTTACTATAAACTAATAGTGAAGGTCGTAGAGAAGAGTGCTTATAAGAGAAGGGTAGAGTAGCTCGTATCGAAGAGTATTCCCGAGATGTGGATCTCACTAAAGCAATTCGAATCAAGATCTTCATCAACATTCCTTGTGGTCTTGCTAGTTCTCGTAGACAACCCTGGAACTAGAACATCAGCCATATAGTTGCCCTCGAGTCTCACTACTTTTCTTACCCTAGAACTTGAACTAGAACGGATTCCGTCTCCTTCCGCCTACCCTTCTTTCATGAGTTTAAGTGAATGAGCTAAGCCAGATCTTTCTATCCAAAATTTGCTCTTTGGTCAGTGATTCACCGGCTACTACATCCAGGGATCCCACCTTATTCTCAAACCTGGCGGCTCGGTTGATTGGCACTCTTGTAGGCTCATCTTGCATACAAATTTTGGGGGTCCCAGGTTATGCATCCACCAAGAATATTTCTTCCCTTAAGCGTAAAACTTCAGATTGTAAGGTGTTACCACCACATACATGTTCAATGAATTGATTTGTTCAGTTTATTAAATAACTTCAAACCCTTTTAATTCATGCATTTCAAAGTCTATAAAAGCAAACAAATTGATGGATGAAAGTGCTAAAGAAGGCAATCTTCTCATACATTTGTGGTTTATAAAGGTAACAATAGTTCTATATTTTCTTTATCTCCAGAGTATTATCCATAGTATGATTCACATGATTCTTACTAATCGATCTTTTATTGTATTGTATTTGTACCACCGAACATTGATGTTTCCCTGTAATGGAGGCAAAACTTAAAGAGGAGTGGTGCATTAAGGTTAAAGCAGCTCGAAAAAAATTTCGTCAATTCATATACCAAAGCAACAAGAAAACTAGATATTATGCGATTAATCCTAATAGACAAAGAGGTAATATATATCCTTCAACCTTTTTCACTTCATAATGAAACTTAGAGTACTTTAAGCAGCGCCGAATTGTCTTCTCTCACGGAAATAAAATTCAAGCAGTGTTGTATAATGATTTTGTATCATATTCATCTTTTTTCTCTGCAGTAGTGTTTACAACCATTAATATGTAGAAAAACAAAAGAAACTATAAGAGGGAAGGAGAAACGTAGTTGTGTGAATAGTCTATGATTTATAGGACACAAAGACTTACAAAACAACTAAAATTGATTTTAAAAATTTAAACAAGGATTGTATTTGATAGTAAATATATTTAAATTAAAAATATCCAGGCTAAGGACAAACTGAACCAATGAAGCTATAAACTGAAATAGTGAAGCTATAAGAACCGAACCTTACAACAAAAATAAAGAAATTAAGAGCATGAATAATTATTTCTACTTCCATTACTCCAATCACCAACATCAATTCAGCTTTGATGTTTCTCAAATAGAGATTTAATTTCAACAAATAGTCTTAACAAACAATCTGAAAAATTTGAACAAACATTCTGAAGAATAAGATAAACCAGAAGTAGACCCTAAAATAATTTTCAAATATGAAAAACTAAATTACCTTCAAAGAGAATAGACCGATCGACTGAGAGATAGAGAGAGGAGAGGAGCTCGAGCTCAAGCTTGAGCTGAGATAGAGGCTTTGACGAAATATGGAAGCATAGAAATAAAGTTGCCTCGAGAACCAGATCTGAAATGAGGCACATACGAGAGAGGCAGAGAAGCAGAGAAGTTTTCATCTCCGGAGAGACGAGGGAGATGAAGCACAAACGAGGGAGAGACAATAGGCTTTCAACTCAGAGAAAGTGAGAGATGAGGGAGACGAGGCGAGGGAGACAGAGAAGGCACTGGTATTGGCGAGGGAGAGAGGGGAGACCCATTAATGTTTCTTCTTACCCAAAGCGTATTGGACCTTCTCTTGATACACATTACACCATTTTTTATGATTATAAAAATGAGAGATTGAATCCGTAAATCTATAAAGAAAATAAGAGGTAAAAAAGTTGATAGATACAACTCATTAATGTTGTTGGGCTCAATGGAGAAAAGTTGTTCAGAAAAAAGTAAGTAATATTTTAAGATAAAAAATATGAAACTATATTTCTAAAAAAAATTCTATCAAGCATGTTAACATGAACCTATATCTCTATATCTATATCTCTAAGCCTATATTAAAGAAAAAGTTAGCTACTTGTGCTTATCTATATGTCTAAACATGTCGGCTCATTACTATTGTTAGGCTCGAGGATTAATTTTAAAACATAGAACCACACAATCTAACCAATTTTAATAAGCGATGGTCAACTCATCTCCATTTTTATCTAATAAAATTAATTTTTTTAACGATATTTTATATTTGATATCAATAATAAAAAAATAACATATTTAGATTAAAATTTATAAATAAAAATCTACAAACAACTTGTAACGTACATGATCTCCAACTAATATGATATATATATGTGTGTGTGTGGGGGGGGTTATATTCAAAAGACTTTACTCATTCTTCAAAACCCCAGACTATGTGACTGTACTTCTTTTTGTCTTCTTTAAGTCAAAGATAAGATCTGATATGTGATAGATTAATATGTGATATAACCGCTTACACAATTATATCATTGTCTTATTCTTTCTTTATTTCTTTTTTATTTTGTCTTTAAAAATAATACATTTTGACTGTAACAGCGTGCTTGTAGTCAAACTAATTTTTATGATTTCAATTTTTATCATTTCTTCATAAAATTTTAATTTACAAATGGGCAACACATTATAAATATTTAGGTTATTTGGATAAATATATCATTTTGAATTTGGTTAAAAAATTTATACCCATTTTTAAAAATAAAAAAATTTATATTCTCTACTCCACCAACTTCACATCACCACTTGCTATCTTTTTTTTCATCATTTCTTTTTCTTTTCCAACACACATGTCTAATCAAATTTATTAATATCCTTATTCTTCTTATTTTTTTTTTCAACGAAACTTCTTTTAAAACCTGAAAGGTTCAAATAATTTTTTATAACTACTTGAACCCTTTAAGTAGTTATTTTTTTATTAGTCAACACAAACACCAGGTGGACAAAATTGTTTCAAGCATCAACAAAACCAAAAGCGCCCCTTGTTTCAAAGAGTGGAGGACGAGTTATTCACATTCCATTTGATGGTTAGAGGACTACTTGAAGGGTTCAAGTAGTTGTTTATGACTACTTGAACCCTTCAAGTAGTGTTTATAACTACTTGAAAGGTTCAAGTATTTTTTTCCAGCAATTATCCATACACCGGGTGACTGCTTGAAGAGTTCATGTAATTTTTTATGACTACTTGAAAGGTTCAAGTAACTTTTTATGACTACTTGAAGGGTTCAAGTAGCTTTTTATGACTACTTGAAGAGTTTAAGTAGCTTTTTATGACTACTTGAAGAGTTTAAGTAGTTTTTTATAACAACTCGAGCTTTTTTACGTAAAAAATAAGAGAAAAGGAACGTTGAGTACTTGAAGGGTTCATATAGTCATAGAAAGCTACTTGAACTCTTCAAGTACTCAAAATTCTTTTTCTCTTATTTTTTAGACGTAAAAAAGGTTTAAAATTTCATAAAAACTACTTGAACCCTTTGAGTAGTCATAAAAAACCACTTGAAACCTTCAAGTAGCCACCTTAAGTAGTCATAAACAACTATTTGAAGGGTTTAAGTAATCATAAATAATTACTTGAACCCTTCAAGTAGTCACCCTGGTGTTTGAGTGTTGACTGACAAAAAAAAATAACTATTTGAACTCTTCAAGTAGTGATTTTTATTTTGGAAGAGTAGTCATAACTACTTGAGCATTTCAAGTAGTTATTTTTTGTTTGGTCAGTCAGCAACTTAAACATCAGGTGACTACTTGAAGGGTTCAAGTAGTTTTTTGCGTCAAAAAACATAAGAGAAAAGGAACGTTGAGGGTTTGAAGGGTTCAAGTAGTTTTTTATGACTAATTGAACCCTTCGACTACTCAACATTCATTTTCTCCTATTTTTTTGGACGTAAAAAAATGCTCAAGTAGTTATAAAAAGCTAATTGAATCCTTCAAATAGTCATAAATAGTTACTTGAACCCTTCAAGTAGCCACCTGATATTTGAGTTGCTGACTGACAAAATAAAAAATAACTAGTTAAAGGTTTCAAATAGTCATAAACAACTACTTGAACTCTTCAAATAGTCATAAACAACTACTTGAACTCTTCAAATAGTCACATGGTGTATGAGTTGTTGACTAACAAAAAAAAACTATTTGAACCCTTCAAGTAGTCATAAACAACTACTAAATAACTACTTGAACACTTCAAGTATTAACATTCATTTTCTCATATTTTATTAGATGTAAAAAATATTTAAGTAGTCACAAAAAGTTACTTGAAAAAAAAGCATAAGATTGAAGAAATGAGTAAAATTAGAAGAAAAAAAAAAGCATGTGTCGTGCATGTGATAATTTAACAGTCATATAACGGCATGTGATTAAATTGATGGATTGAGAAAATTAAAAAACGTGAAAAATTAGTTTAGAAGTATAAATTGATTTTGAAGTAAAATGTAACTGGTCTTATGAATTAACCCTATAATAAAAAATAATTTATCACTTATACATGGGTTGGCTCAGGCTCTAATAATAAAAGTGGACGTATGTATGAAGGCAAATTAGATGACACTTTCTTTTGTGTGAACACTGAAAAGTAAAACGTTATAATTGTCAAAGCTGATTTCTATCACTCACACTTCACCTCATTTTTCCTTTCCATGTGCCCTTTCTATCCAGCTGACATTGTTGATTTTCATCCCTCCAACGGGTATAAAAGTCAAGCAGGACTCATAACACACTGAATTATACACCATTTACACCATGTTAGCTCAACTTTTAAGCTCCTCTTTCCTGTTTTTCTTCTTCCCTTTCCTTCTAATCATTTTCTCCTCCTTCTTCTTCTTCAATAAAAACTCAATTTCCAAAAGCCCATCTTCACAAGCTGTAACAATTCCTAAGGCATACCCATTAGTGGGATCTTTTTTCTCTCTTTGGGCCCAACGGAACCGCCGCCTCCAGTGGCTTTCTGATGTCCTCCAAGTCTCACCCTCCGCCACCTTCGTCCTCCACCGATTGTTCGGCCAACGCCAAGTCTTCACCGCCAACCCCGCCGTTGTTCAGCATATCCTCAAGACCCACTTCCATATTTACCAAAAGGGCAACACTTTTCGCACCACTCTCACCGACTTTCTCGGCAGCGGCATTTTTAACGCCGACGGTGATAACTGGAAGTTCCAACGCCAAGTCTCGAGCCACGAATTTAACACCAAGTCCCTGAGGAATTTCGTCGAAAACGTGGTGGACGCTGAGCTCTCCGACCGCCTTCTCCCCGTTCTCTTCACCGCCGCCTCCAAAAACTCTGTTGTAGACTTCCAAGATGTCCTCCAGCGATTCGCATTCGATAATGTGTGCAAAATCGCTTTTGGGTATGATCCTGCTTACTTGCTGCCCTCTTTTCCACAGGCGAAATTCGCCCAAGCGTTTGAAGATGCTGTCAAAATCAGCAGCGAGAGGTTCAATTCGTTATTCCCAATTGTGTGGAAAGTAAAGAGGCTTTTGGATATTGGGTCTGAAAAAAGACTTCGAATTGCTGTTAATGAGATTCGAGGGTATGCGAAAAACATCATTGAAGAGAAAAAAATGGAGCTCCAAGCGAAGGCCTCGCTCGATTCGGTGGACCTCTTGTCGAGGTTCTTAAGCTCTGGTCATTCCGACGAGAATTTCGTCACTGATATCGTAATAAGCTTCATATTAGCTGGAAAAGACACCACCTCCGCCGCTCTTACATGGTTTTTCTGGCTGCTTTCGAAGTACCCAGAAGTGGAAAATCGAATTCTCGAGGAAATTGAGGAGAAATCTGAATCCCCTGTATATGACGAGGTCAAAGACATGGTTTACACTCATGCAGCTCTCTGTGAGAGCATGAGGCTGTACCCGCCGGTGCCGGTGGACAGCAAAGAGGCAGTGACCGACGACGTTTTGCCGGATGGGAGTGTGGTGAAGAAGGGGATGAGAGTGACGTACCATCCTTACGCCATGGGGAGACTAGAGACGCTGTGGGGAGAAGACTGGGCGGAGTTTAGACCGGAGCGATGGTTGGAGAGGGAGGAGACGGAGGAAGGTGCGGCGGGGAAGTGGAGGTTTAAGGGGAGGGATAATTACACGTATCCAGTGTTTCAGGCGGGGCCGAGGATTTGTCTGGGGAAGGAAATGGCGTTCTTGCAGATGAAAAGGGTGGTGGCTGGAATGATGAGGAGATTTAGGGTTGTGCCCGTGGCGGATGACGGAGATGAGCCGGAGTTTGTTCAGTATTTAACGGCAAAGATGAAAGGTGGGTTTTGGGTGAGGATTGAGGAGAGAGCTGAGATTAAGAAATAGCTTGTTATAGAATTTAGACGATTAAGAATAAAAATGTATGCTTAGTTCCTTTAAACACCAAATATTATTTTATATCATATATAGAAAAATCCTGTAATTGTATGTATTAGGATTAATATCATGAACTTTGACATAAAATTAATTAACCCTCTTAAATTTTAACTTCTTTTTTATTGACACCTAAACGTTTTCTGTCAATTAAAAATCCTCTCTTCAGTCAAACTTTTCGATAAAACCGGGTTAAAGTACCAATTAGGGGAATAAGGGAGAACCGTAAAAATAGCTTCTTTTCTGGTTCAAGTTACAAAAATGTCAGAAAATTTAATTAGGGGATGAAGGAGAACTGTAAAAATGATATCTTTCCTAGATTAAGTTGCAAAAATGTCAGAAATTTTTTTATTGTAGAAATGCTTAAAATATGATAAGTAATTATTTACCAAATAAAAAAATCATTTACCACGATCTGATCATTTTTATAAATAAAATTTTTTTGACCATTTTTTCAAGTCTATCCTGAAATCTATTTTTTTTCTGCTATTTTCCCTAAAATAACTGAACTATATGTGACTCAAGCATCTCATACATGCGCTTTTCAAATTATTGGTGTTAGGGGGTAAAATTAAATTATATGTGACTCAAACATCTCATATGTGTCCATTCAAAATAACTATTTTACATACGATGCACGTGGATAATACATCATTATCTACATATTTTTGTCAAATCAAGAGTACATATAATAACCACGTTCTAGTAAATCTAAAATTAGAAATGTTTCAAATTATAATTACACATAGAACACGGTACATGTGGCGATAATTGAAATGGTAATCACCCTTTCATCAACTCACCATTTATGAAATTGCACTATGATATCTCGATCATTTATATATTGATGTTATAATTCATCTTCTATTAATGATATATCTTATCATCAAAAGAAAATAACATGAAGCTTAATTTCTTATTCGCCCTAATAACAAACACAAATTTATTCAAATAGAATAATGGACGTTGTTTTTTTTAAATAAGTTGTATATCACTAATTATTTTTAACAAACGGTCAATCAAAACATGACATAGATCTCAATAATATACGTGTCAAGAAATAGTATTGTGACATAGCAAAGAAAAAAATATAATAATGGAATCGCTGAGTTATAGTAGGGATAAAATCGTCTCTAAAATTACTCACATCTCAAATGACTTTTAATATATTATAGGAGATTACTTTTCAATAAGGAAAATAGTTTGATTATATTTTTACATTGTCTAAGTAATAGTCTATGAACATGACTTTGTGATGCGATTAGAATAATATTTGTCATTGTTAAAGGAGAACTTTGATATGTTTGTGGACATCCAAACTCTATATCAGAATCGTAACTATGCTAATACAGGTAATGATTCTAGTTGGAGTAATAAGTCATATGATGAATGTAACGTGACTTATTCCAGTGATGAAGAGTATGATGAATATAATCTTGTAGATTAGAATTTGCCATCAATCTATGATAAGTATGATGATAACGCTACAAGAAAAATGACATTCTACAAGAGGCAGATATCACCGTGAAAAGTAATCCACATGAATCATGCGGCACCTGTGACAGCCCTTCATATTAAAAGTCCGCGTTTTTCGCGAAGCGCAACGCCTCCTGTGAAGACCCATATGATATCTCACTTTTTACAGGATTTTTCATCTCCTATAGAACGTTGTTTAATGAGATTTTTTAAATAGAATAATGGAGCGTTGTTTTTTTTAAATAAGTTGTATATCACTAATTATTTTAAACAAACGGTCAATCAAAACATGACATAGATCTCAATAATATACGTGTCAAGTAATAGTATTGTGACATAGCGAAGAAAAAAATATAATAATGGAATCACTGAGTTATAGTAGGGATAAAATCGTCTGTAAAATTACTCACATCTCAAATGACTTTTAATATATTATAGGAGATTACTTTTCAATAAGGAAAATAGTTTGATTATATTTTTACATTGTCAAGTAATAGTCTATGAACATGACTTTGTGATGCGATTAGAATAATATTTGTCATTGTTAAAGGAGAACTTTGATATGTTTGTGGACATCCAAACTCTATGTCAGAATCGTAACTATGCTAATACAGGTAATGATTCTAGTTGGAGTAATAAGTCATATGATGCATGTAACGTGACTTATTCCAGTGATGAAGAGTATGATGAATATAATCTTGTAGATTAGAATTTGCCATCAATCTATGATAAGTATGATGATAACGCTACAAGAAAAATGACATTCTACAAGAGGCAGATATCACCGTGAAAAGTAATCCACATGAATCATGCGGCACCTGTGACAGCCCTTCATATTAAAAGTCCGCGTTTTTCGCGAAGCGCAACGCCTCCTGTGAAGACCCATATGATATCTCACTTTTTACAGGATTTTTCATCTCCTATAGAACGTTGTTTAATGAGATTTTTTAAATAGAATAATGGAGCGTTGTTTTTTTTAAATAAGTTGTATATCACTAATTATTTTAAACAAACGGTCAATCAAAACATGACATAGATCTCAATAATATACGTGTCAAGTAATAGTATTGTGACATAGCGAAGAAAAAAATATAATAATGGAATCACTGAGTTATAGTAGGGATAAAATCGTCTGTAAAATTACTCACATCTCAAATGACTTTTAATATATTATAGGAGATTACTTTTCAATAAGGAAAATAGTTTGATTATATTTTTACATTGTCAAGTAATAGTCTATGAACATGACTTTGTGATGCGATTAGAATAATATTTGTCATTGTTAAAGGAGAACTTTGATATGTTTGTGGACATCCAAACTCTATGTCAGAATCGTAACTATGCTAATACAGGTAATGATTCTAGTTGGAGTAATAAGTCATATGATGCATGTAACGTGACTTATTCCAGTGATGAAGAGTATGATGAATATAATCTTGTAGATTAGAATTTGCCATCAATCTATGATAAGTATGATGATAACGCTACAAGAAAAATGACATTCTACAAGAGGCAGATATCACCGTGAAAAGTAATCCACATGAATCATGCGGCACCTGTGACAGCCCTTCATATTAAAAGTCCGCGTTTTTCGCGAAGCGCAACGCCTCCTGTGAAGACCCATATGATATCTCACTTTTTACAGGATTTTTCATCTCCTATAGAACGTTGTTTAATGAGATTTTTTAAATAGAATAATGGAGCGTTGTTTTTTTTAAATAAGTTGTATATCACTAATTATTTTAAACAAACGGTCAATCAAAACATGACATAGATCTCAATAATATACGTGTCAAGTAATAGTATTGTGACATAGCGAAGAAAAAAATATAATAATGGAATCACTGAGTTATAGTAGGGATAAAATCGTCTGTAAAATTACTCACATCTCAAATGACTTTTAATATATTATAGGAGATTACTTTTCAATAAGGAAAATAGTTTGATTATATTTTTACATTGTCAAGTAATAGTCTATGAACATGACTTTGTGATGCGATTAGAATAATATTTGTCATTGTTAAAGGAGAACTTTGATATGTTTGTGGACATCCAAACTCTATGTCAGAATCGTAACTATGCTAATACAGGTAATGATTCTAGTTGGAGTAATAAGTCATATGATGCATGTAACGTGACTTATTCCAGTGATGAAGAGTATGATGAATATAATCTTGTAGATTAGAATTTGCCATCAATCTATGATAAGTATGATGATAACGCTACAAGAAAAATGACATTCTACAAGAGGCAGATATCACCGTGAAAAGTAATCCACATGAATCATGCGGCACCTGTGACAGCCCTTCATATTAAAAGTCCGCGTTTTTCGCGAAGCGCAACGCCTCCTGTGAAGACCCATATGATATCTCACTTTTTACAGGATTTTTCATCTCCTATAGAACGTTGTTTAATGAGATTTTTTAAATAGAATAATGGAGCGTTGTTTTTTTTAAATAAGTTGTATATCACTAATTATTTTAAACAAACGGTCAATCAAAACATGACATAGATCTCAATAATATACGTGTCAAGTAATAGTATTGTGACATAGCGAAGAAAAAAATATAATAATGGAATCACTGAGTTATAGTAGGGATAAAATCGTCTGTAAAATTACTCACATCTCAAATGACTTTTAATATATTATAGGAGATTACTTTTCAATAAGGAAAATAGTTTGATTATATTTTTACATTGTCAAGTAATAGTCTATGAACATGACTTTGTGATGCGATTAGAATAATATTTGTCATTGTTAAAGGAGAACTTTGATATGTTTGTGGACATCCAAACTCTATGTCAGAATCGTAACTATGCTAATACAGGTAATGATTCTAGTTGGAGTAATAAGTCATATGATGCATGTAACGTGACTTATTCCAGTGATGAAGAGTATGATGAATATAATCTTGTAGATTAGAATTTGCCATCAATCTATGATAAGTATGATGATAACGCTACAAGAAAAATGACATTCTACAAGAGGCAGATATCACCGTGAAAAGTAATCCACATGAATCATGCGGCACCTGTGACAGCCCTTCATATTAAAAGTCCGCGTTTTTCGCGAAGCGCAACGCCTCCTGTGAAGACCCATATGATATCTCACTTTTTACAGGATTTTTCATCTCCTATAGAACGTTGTTTAATGAGATTTTTTAAATAGAATAATGGAGCGTTGTTTTTTTTAAATAAGTTGTATATCACTAATTATTTTAAACAAACGGTCAATCAAAACATGACATAGATCTCAATAATATACGTGTCAAGTAATAGTATTGTGACATAGCGAAGAAAAAAATATAATAATGGAATCACTGAGTTATAGTAGGGATAAAATCGTCTGTAAAATTACTCACATCTCAAATGACTTTTAATATATTATAGGAGATTACTTTTCAATAAGGAAAATAGTTTGATTATATTTTTACATTGTCAAGTAATAGTCTATGAACATGACTTTGTGATGCGATTAGAATAATATTTGTCATTGTTAAAGGAGAACTTTGATATGTTTGTGGACATCCAAACTCTATGTCAGAATCGTAACTATGCTAATACAGGTAATGATTCTAGTTGGAGTAATAAGTCATATGATGCATGTAACGTGACTTATTCCAGTGATGAAGAGTATGATGAATATAATCTTGTAGATTAGAATTTGCCATCAATCTATGATAAGTATGATGATAACGCTACAAGAAAAATGACATTCTACAAGAGGCAGATATCACCGTGAAAAGTAATCCACATGAATCATGCGGCACCTGTGACAGCCCTTCATATTAAAAGTCCGCGTTTTTCGCGAAGCGCAACGCCTCCTGTGAAGACCCATATGATATCTCACTTTTTACAGGATTTTTCATCTCCTATAGAACGTTGTTTAATGAGATTTTTTAAATAGAATAATGGAGCGTTGTTTTTTTTAAATAAGTTGTATATCACTAATTATTTTAAACAAACGGTCAATCAAAACATGACATAGATCTCAATAATATACGTGTCAAGTAATAGTATTGTGACATAGCGAAGAAAAAAATATAATAATGGAATCACTGAGTTATAGTAGGGATAAAATCGTCTGTAAAATTACTCACATCTCAAATGACTTTTAATATATTATAGGAGATTACTTTTCAATAAGGAAAATAGTTTGATTATATTTTTACATTGTCAAGTAATAGTCTATGAACATGACTTTGTGATGCGATTAGAATAATATTTGTCATTGTTAAAGGAGAACTTTGATATGTTTGTGGACATCCAAACTCTATGTCAGAATCGTAACTATGCTAATACAGGTAATGATTCTAGTTGGAGTAATAAGTCATATGATGCATGTAACGTGACTTATTCCAGTGATGAAGAGTATGATGAATATAATCTTGTAGATTAGAATTTGCCATCAATCTATGATAAGTATGATGATAACGCTACAAGAAAAATGACATTCTACAAGAGGCAGATATCACCGTGAAAAGTAATCCACATGAATCATGCGGCACCTGTGACAGCCCTTCATATTAAAAGTCCGCGTTTTTCGCGAAGCGCAACGCCTCCTGTGAAGACCCATATGATATCTCACTTTTTACAGGATTTTTCATCTCCTATAGAACGTTGTTTAATGAGATTTTTTAAATAGAATAATGGAGCGTTGTTTTTTTTAAATAAGTTGTATATCACTAATTATTTTAAACAAACGGTCAATCAAAACATGACATAGATCTCAATAATATACGTGTCAAGTAATAGTATTGTGACATAGCGAAGAAAAAAATATAATAATGGAATCACTGAGTTATAGTAGGGATAAAATCGTCTGTAAAATTACTCACATCTCAAATGACTTTTAATATATTATAGGAGATTACTTTTCAATAAGGAAAATAGTTTGATTATATTTTTACATTGTCAAGTAATAGTCTATGAACATGACTTTGTGATGCGATTAGAATAATATTTGTCATTGTTAAAGGAGAACTTTGATATGTTTGTGGACATCCAAACTCTATGTCAGAATCGTAACTATGCTAATACAGGTAATGATTCTAGTTGGAGTAATAAGTCATATGATGCATGTAACGTGACTTATTCCAGTGATGAAGAGTATGATGAATATAATCTTGTAGATTAGAATTTGCCATCAATCTATGATAAGTATGATGATAACGCTACAAGAAAAATGACATTCTACAAGAGGCAGATATCACCGTGAAAAGTAATCCACATGAATCATGCGGCACCTGTGACAGCCCTTCATATTAAAAGTCCGCGTTTTTCGCGAAGCGCAACGCCTCCTGTGAAGACCCATATGATATCTCACTTTTTACAGGATTTTTCATCTCCTATAGAACGTTGTTTAATGAGATTTTTTAAATAGAATAATGGAGCGTTGTTTTTTTTAAATAAGTTGTATATCACTAATTATTTTAAACAAACGGTCAATCAAAACATGACATAGATCTCAATAATATACGTGTCAAGTAATAGTATTGTGACATAGCGAAGAAAAAAATATAATAATGGAATCACTGAGTTATAGTAGGGATAAAATCGTCTGTAAAATTACTCACATCTCAAATGACTTTTAATATATTATAGGAGATTACTTTTCAATAAGGAAAATAGTTTGATTATATTTTTACATTGTCAAGTAATAGTCTATGAACATGACTTTGTGATGCGATTAGAATAATATTTGTCATTGTTAAAGGAGAACTTTGATATGTTTGTGGACATCCAAACTCTATGTCAGAATCGTAACTATGCTAATACAGGTAATGATTCTAGTTGGAGTAATAAGTCATATGATGCATGTAACGTGACTTATTCCAGTGATGAAGAGTATGATGAATATAATCTTGTAGATTAGAATTTGCCATCAATCTATGATAAGTATGATGATAACGCTACAAGAAAAATGACATTCTACAAGAGGCAGATATCACCGTGAAAAGTAATCCACATGAATCATGCGGCACCTGTGACAGCCCTTCATATTAAAAGTCCGCGTTTTTCGCGAAGCGCAACGCCTCCTGTGAAGACCCATATGATATCTCACTTTTTACAGGATTTTTCATCTCCTATAGAACGTTGTTTAATGAGATTTTTTAAATAGAATAATGGAGCGTTGTTTTTTTTAAATAAGTTGTATATCACTAATTATTTTAAACAAACGGTCAATCAAAACATGACATAGATCTCAATAATATACGTGTCAAGTAATAGTATTGTGACATAGCGAAGAAAAAAATATAATAATGGAATCACTGAGTTATAGTAGGGATAAAATCGTCTGTAAAATTACTCACATCTCAAATGACTTTTAATATATTATAGGAGATTACTTTTCAATAAGGAAAATAGTTTGATTATATTTTTACATTGTCAAGTAATAGTCTATGAACATGACTTTGTGATGCGATTAGAATAATATTTGTCATTGTTAAAGGAGAACTTTGATATGTTTGTGGACATCCAAACTCTATGTCAGAATCGTAACTATGCTAATACAGGTAATGATTCTAGTTGGAGTAATAAGTCATATGATGCATGTAACGTGACTTATTCCAGTGATGAAGAGTATGATGAATATAATCTTGTAGATTAGAATTTGCCATCAATCTATGATAAGTATGATGATAACGCTACAAGAAAAATGACATTCTACAAGAGGCAGATATCACCGTGAAAAGTAATCCACATGAATCATGCGGCACCTGTGACAGCCCTTCATATTAAAAGTCCGCGTTTTTCGCGAAGCGCAACGCCTCCTGTGAAGACCCATATGATATCTCACTTTTTACAGGATTTTTCATCTCCTATAGAACGTTGTTTAATGAGATTTTTTAAATAGAATAATGGAGCGTTGTTTTTTTTAAATAAGTTGTATATCACTAATTATTTTAAACAAACGGTCAATCAAAACATGACATAGATCTCAATAATATACGTGTCAAGTAATAGTATTGTGACATAGCGAAGAAAAAAATATAATAATGGAATCACTGAGTTATAGTAGGGATAAAATCGTCTGTAAAATTACTCACATCTCAAATGACTTTTAATATATTATAGGAGATTACTTTTCAATAAGGAAAATAGTTTGATTATATTTTTACATTGTCAAGTAATAGTCTATGAACATGACTTTGTGATGCGATTAGAATAATATTTGTCATTGTTAAAGGAGAACTTTGATATGTTTGTGGACATCCAAACTCTATGTCAGAATCGTAACTATGCTAATACAGGTAATGATTCTAGTTGGAGTAATAAGTCATATGATGCATGTAACGTGACTTATTCCAGTGATGAAGAGTATGATGAATATAATCTTGTAGATTAGAATTTGCCATCAATCTATGATAAGTATGATGATAACGCTACAAGAAAAATGACATTCTACAAGAGGCAGATATCACCGTGAAAAGTAATCCACATGAATCATGCGGCACCTGTGACAGCCCTTCATATTAAAAGTCCGCGTTTTTCGCGAAGCGCAACGCCTCCTGTGAAGACCCATATGATATCTCACTTTTTACAGGATTTTTCATCTCCTATAGAACGTTGTTTAATGAGATTTTTTAAATAGAATAATGGAGCGTTGTTTTTTTTAAATAAGTTGTATATCACTAATTATTTTAAACAAACGGTCAATCAAAACATGACATAGATCTCAATAATATACGTGTCAAGTAATAGTATTGTGACATAGCGAAGAAAAAAATATAATAATGGAATCACTGAGTTATAGTAGGGATAAAATCGTCTGTAAAATTACTCACATCTCAAATGACTTTTAATATATTATAGGAGATTACTTTTCAATAAGGAAATAGTTTGATTATATTTTTACATTGTCAACTCTTTGATGGTGTAGTGTAATGGTTCTCTCTAGTGTATGGGGATGAGTATGCAAGGCCCATTAGTATCTCACCTTCTTTTTTTTGTGGTTGATAGCCTTTTTTTTGCGGTTCAGAGAAGGATGATGAAGCTCTTAAAGATCTGGTGGAGGTTTATTTGAAGGCGTCCAGACAATGCATTAACTTTGCAAAATCAGCTATTACCTTCTCTCCAAATATAGAAGTTTCATGTAAGTCTTGTATCACTATCACTGCATGCGTTGCTGAGTTTTTCTTGTACTTTGCCTAGTGATGTTTATCTGGATCTTCCACCATATATGAGGCACTCGAAGAAAGAAATTTGCCGTTATCTGAAAGAAGTTAATATAAGTTCTTTAAAAATGGAGAGAGGAGCGATTTTCAATTAGTGATGAGGAAATTTTGATTAAAGCTCGTGCCAAGCTCTCCTCGTATATGGATGAATTGCTTTAAGTTTAGTGTAAGTGTTTGTTGGGATATGATGTAAACCATTTCGGAGAGATTATCTTGACTTTCTCCAATTTTTTTTTGTAGTCGTGAGCGACTCAATGAGGACTTGATGCATAATTGACTAGCATTTGTGAGCGAACCAAAAAGCTTTTAGAAGACTAATTTTTAACCTTTCGTCCGTGTCTTTCTTATAGAGCTCCCACCACATCAATTAGTATCAGAGTAAAAAATCTCTAGTGATGACGCCAAGAAGACACCTAGGCAAATAGCGCTCGTTGAAGAAGTCTATGAACATGACTTTGTGATGCGATTAGAATAATATTTGTCATTGTTAAAGGAGAACTTTGATATGTTTGTGGACATCCAAACTCTACGTCAGAATCGTAACTATGCTAATACAGGTAATGATTCTAGTTGGAGTAATAAGTCTATGATGAATGTAACGTGACTTATTTCAGTGATGAAGAGTATGATGAATATAATCTTGTAGATTAGAATTTGCCATCAATCTATGATAAGTATGATGATAACGCTACAAGAAAAATGACATTCTACAAGAGACAGATATCACCGTGAAAAGTAATCCACATGAATCATGCGACACCTGTGACAGCCCTTCATATTAAAAGTCCGTGTTTTTTGCGAAGCGCAACGCCTCCTGTGAAGACCCCTGTGATATCTCACTTTTTACAGGATTTTTCATCTCCTATAGAACGTTGTTTAATGAGATTTTTTGACTCCTGCTACTTTTATTCAAGTGTTTATAATTCTCGTGAATTAATATTCACATGTATTTTTGTATCCTATTAAATCAAATACCATAAGGTTTTTTAATCTCATTGATATAGTTTTTTGTTACAAATTATGCCTCTTATAAAGAGATTTTCCTGGCATTTTATAAATGTTATTTTTTACAATCAATTTATATGCTTATGTTTACGTACATATTTAATCATTCAAAATTAATACATTACTAGACTAAAAGGTATTCAAACATCATTTTATTTTCACAAAATATTATCCATAAGAAAAATGGAGTTATTCAAGTCCAACTAAGAAACTTAAAGACAGTTTTTTTTTCTGGTAGAGGAGAATGATGTAGGCTATAAATTATGAATATACTTTAGGCTTGATTATATTTCTACGATCTTCAAAATATTATGTAGCATATATCTATTTAAGAAATTACATCAAATTGACAATTTTTTATGAACAATTTAATATATAACAGTTTTTTTAAATATTGCAGGAAGGTACAAGTTATCACACTACATCGAATCGTATACCATTTAGTTTTATCCATGTATCCAAAGATACCGTTAGTCCTTTTTTTTATAATTATAATGTTAGTTTTAAGAGAGTTAGTTTTTTATTTAATACTCATATGTGAAACCGACTGATCTTCCATAATGGCGTATTCCATTTATCTTATATTATTAGTTGAAGCTGCCATATTGCTTGGCTTTAATTAATTTCTCTGTTTTTTTATCATTTTATTGTACTATCATTTCCATTTTATTCTATTGTAGGAAAATTTGTAGAATTCTAATTGAAAATTTGAAATTTTTGTGCTCGACATGGACCGATGACAGTTTCGTGCTCGACGATGGACCTGAATCAACGACAAACCATTGTGGCTTAGTGCATAACAATCGATGCTTTATGGTTGATGATTGATTACACCATTGGATGATGATAACTTCGTGTAACCAAACCTTTCAGGTCAAATGGCTATAAGAGAGGTTTCTAACCTCAATATTAGGAATTCAAACCTCATGTTGTATCCCATCCCCCTTGACAAAAAAATGATAACTTCACGTAATAGACCTCAATTGACGATGGATCTCAGTCGACAATGGACCGCCATAGCTTTATGCTCAATGATGAACCAATAATAGACAGACAATGGCTTCATACTCGACGATGGACCGATGATGACTTAATGCTCAATGATGTATGAAGATGGTTTCGTGCTTGATGATTGACCCCAGTTGATGAGCGACCACCATGGCTTCATGTTCGATGATGGACCAACTATAGATCAACGAGGGCTTTGTGCTAGACGATGATGTGTCATGGTCTTCAGTTTCTAGGTCTTTTGTCGTTTTAAGTTGTAGATTTTGTTTTACCATTTTAAATAGCTAGACTGAAAAGTCATTTACTGATAAGGTAAAATTTTTGAATTAATGCTGATAAAGATGGAGTATTTTTAGGGATTCTGTTGGCAATTTAGATTTTGTAGTTATTGATTGACAAGAAGTATTTATATTGATTTTATATATTTAATTTAAATCAAGTTTTTAGTTTAAACTGAAGTAAGATTATTATGGTCAATCAAATAGTTTTAGAAATTGACAAATTCCTGCAACCTTGCGAAAACTACTTTTTTTTTTCAAATACACCTCCAGTTTATGCCTATATGTAAACTTCTCTAGTAATTTTTCTTGCTTTGATGATATTTTAGGATTCAAAATTAAAAATAAAGTCCATATAGATCATATATGGCCTAGGTTAATCTTACAATTTTTTATTTAGTATTTTAAGATTTTTGAAGCCTTTAAATAGATTCCTATCCTATAATCCGTTTTTGAAGACTTGATTCAATATAATGTCAAATATATTCTCTATTTTTTTTTTAAATTTTCGTTAGTCATGAGCGACTCAATGAAAAGTTTGATGCCTAATTGATTGATTTTCGTGTGCGAATCAACATGTTTTTAGAATTTTTTTTTCAATCTTCCTTATGTATCTTTCTTGTAAAGCATATGCTACATCAGTTGGTAGTACCAGAGCCGAAAATCCTGAGTGATGACGCGAAAGAGATGTCTAAGCAAAGAGATCCACGTAGAATAAGTATATGAACTATGTGATGTAATTAGAACAATGTACGTGATTTTAACAGAGATCTTAGATGTGTTTATGGAACATCCTAAATCTATGCCAAAAATCACTTAAAAAAATCTATGCCAAAAATCGTAATATTCATAATACAGTAAACATTTCTAATGGGAGTGATAGAACATATGATGAGCATGACCAGTCTTATCCTAGTGATGAAGTGTGACACTCAACACTTAGTAAGTCACTTTCGTTCAAATTACTCAACTCTAAATGAATTAGTATTTAATTTTTAGAGTAAAATTCTTTTTAATTACTTTACCCCATGAAGATGTGGACTTCATATGCCTTTTATTTGCAAACAGGTATATATGCGTGTGTGTGAAACCACCGTAATTATGCATTTTTTAACTATAGTTATTGTGTCGGATTTTGTTCATCTACAAATTGAGACAATGTTAGAAAGTATATGTTTAGGTTGACCGTAGTATTTGACTTTTCTTAATAAATGACTTTGGTATGTTTACTATATTATCAAAGTGTACTTCTCCTTATTTTAGTGACAAATTGGTCACATGGTAGAAGGGAAATCCAAATTGTTGCCTTCAGTTGTCTCCTTCTTGGATAGAGACGGAGGGTTCATAAAGAATGAAACTTGGAAAACTATAGATGAAAATTTCTAGATGGTAATTTTTAATTTAGGGTAGTGCGTGTTTTCCACCATGTCTTAACCCCTATACTGAGGAAGATTTTAAGTCCCATCTCCCTATCCTTAGAGTTAGCTCCAAGAAATGGAAACCAGAAATCGTTGGTCATTAATCCCTATACTGAGGTTCCAGATAAGCCTAATCATCAGGACCCTGTTAAGGTCAAAGATATTTTACCCTTAACTAAACAGGACAATTACACTAATTTCTTCCTTCAAACTGTAGGAACCCAGTTAACTAGGATCGATGATCAAGTTTTTCAAATCCAGGAGACACAAACTAAAACTCCTCTACCAGAAAAACCAAAAATGACAATTGAACCTGTAACTCTTAAACCTCCTCTAGATGTTCAAAAATTCAAATTAAAATCTAGTAAAATGAGGAAAATTTTATAGAGACTATTATGGAAAAAATAAAAAATCTGAAGATCTCCACACTTGACAAGAGCTCCACACCTGAATCGTCTTCAGGACAGCTGAACATGATGAATCAGGATGATTCACCTCCTCCTCCTGAAGAATCCGAAGAATATTCTTTATCTGAAATTCAGAAGAATTTTGATGATTCAATCAATAAACTCTCTTTTGGCTATTCTGAAAGGCCTACTACTCGTATGGCTTTAACTAGACCCATTAGGTATTATTATCTCAAACATAATCCTCAAGATATCTTATATGAAGAAGACTTTCTTCATTCCCAGAAATCTTACCATGGAAAAACCATCTATGAATGGAACATAGATGGTAAAACAAAATACCAGGTTTTCGAGATCATTCATCAAATGATCATGTACTCTTCTGTGTGTAAACAGAATGAGAATACAGATCACCAGATCTGCAGATTCATGATCAATGGACTCACATGAACTCTCAAAGGATGGTGGGACAATTGTCTCACTGAAAGTCAACGCCAAGTAATTTTAAACTCTTTTAAAAATAATATTGACCCGATCACTAGTACCTATACCAGAACAGAATATGCCTGTTACACCTTGGCCCAATCCATTATCCACCACTTCTTTGGCCTAAGAATTGTCAATACAGATCGACATAGAGAACTTCTCCAAAATTTGATATACCCTTCTCTCACCCACTTCAGGTGGTACAAGGATGTCTTTCTTATGAAAGTCATGTAAAGAGGTGATGCAAACAGTGAACATTGGAAGGCAAAGTTCATTGATGGTCTCCCCAGTCTATTTGCTGAAAGAGTGAGAAGAAAACTCTGAGATAGGCCTAATCAAATGGATATTTCATATAATCAATATATTTATGGACATCTCATTGCCCTAGTCATAAAAGAAGGCCTAGGACTATGCAATGATATGAAATTACAATATATGATGAAAAGTCAGAATCTCGACAACAGAAAAGAATTAGGTGAATTTTGTAACCAATTTGCCTATGATACTAATATTCAGTATCCATCTTTATCATCCAAACCTAATAGGACTTCTTCTAAACCCTCTAAACTACACAAAAATTACTTTTCTAAAAAGAAATTCAGACATAAAGAGCCTAAACATAGATCTCAACCACATCAGAAAACTCATAACAGCAAAGTCAAAGCCATTTGCTATAAGTGTGGCTTACCAGGATACTTTGCTAACAAATGCCGATCTAAATTCAAGAAGAAACTTCATGAATTATCTCTTGATGAAGAGACGCAATGGAAAATCATGAACTGCCTCTCTGAGGACAATTCTATTGCCGTTCAGAAGATGACTTTGCATATATTTCTGCATCTCAGTCTGACTCATCTACCACATCTGAACAGTCAGATCAACCTTATTGCAACTTTAAAACCTTCAATGCCATAATAGAAACCAACTATTGGAAGTCAATAGTGAGATGAATGGGTTAGATCTGAATGGACCAGATCTTAATGTCCTTACAGATACCCAGTGAAAGCCTTTTGGGATAGAAAAAAAGCATATTATCTCATTACCATACCATCCAGACTTCAAGGAGAAGAATATTCCTACCAAATCTAAATCTAGTCAGACGAAAAAGAAATACTTAGAACTCTGCAAACCCGATATTGAATTATTATTACAAAAAAAATTAATAGACCCAGTAAATCTCCTTAGAGTTAGTTTCTATGTTAACAAAAATGCTGAAATTGAAAGAGGATCACCTTGGTTAGTGATAAAAAAAAATTTAGTACTGGAATCCCACCATTTAGTGAAGAAAATTCTTTTTAGTACTGGGATCCCATTTTGATAATCACATTTTAAGTTCCATTTCCAAATCTATGTGATATTAAATCAGATAATTAAATGAATTAATGATTTAGAAACAATATTGTTTTTATCAAGCAGGGAATACTGAGAATGTCATTCCCTAAATTCTATTTGAATTTGTTCTAGTAATGTCTCAAAAGAAATACCAAATTTATCCCACCATTGTAGGAACCAATTTGGGAGTTCGGTATTGAGAACTTCAGAAGAATCTGACCTAGTCTGATCCCCTAGTCTGAATTACCTTTCCTGACACATGGCCAATTCCCCAAACCGTACCTACCAGACCTATCATAAGACCATCCATCGAAGATGTCATCCAAACCTAATGAGGAAATGTCTGTCTTCGTTTTCAAAAACCTCATCTGCCTTTGACCAAAACCCTTCTAGTCTAAGCACTCGTAGTATTCCTCCTCATAAGGTGGACATACCTGAATCCTCTAGATCATCCATTGCTGACCATGTAGGATCAGAAGAATCTGACCATTCTTTTCTCCCCGAAGATCAGATTAGAGGAATTTACATCAGCGACAACCAGATCCCTTATGGTGTTTATGAATCCACCATTAACAGAAAGCCAACTAGCCAAACCGCCAATGACATGCAATTCAACATTTAAATGCATTTTACACCTAATAGTGTATGAAGACCTAGTCCATTCAGATCTAACCCATTCATCTCAGTTCAAGAACTTTGGCTAGATTGCTGTCAACAACGCAATACGTAAATTTGGATAAATATTAAAATAAACAGGTCCATGAGATAAACTAGTCTCTATGACTCCCATAAGGGAAGCTTTCCAGTTCAGAGCGGAATTCATGAACAATTATTTTAATTTTATTCTGCATTACTGGTTGTTGTATTCATTGATCAATAGTCATAAAGTGGATTTCTTTCTATAATAAATTTAACCGATTAGTTTTATTATCAATCAGATGTCTGATGATATCAACTTCTTTAATGTAGGGTTTGGCTATAAAGTCAAAAGTAATATCAACAGTATCAACTACGGTATGGATATAAGAGGTATCAATTCTGGTGACTGACATAATTGAATTCAGAAAAGGATTCTATAAAATAATCCCAATAACTGTATTTTATGGTTTTTTGAAGGATCTCCAATTTTCTGGTAGTATGGGGATGAATACCCCATTGATTTATGGAGATAAAATTACGGATGACAGCCTTACTGAATGTAATAGAGCTGGTATTGCGGTTTGTATCATGGAATGTATGTCTGATTTTCATGCAACCAGATTGAACTACTATGGCTATGCACATATTTATATATTTGCTTGAACAGATATAAATTATGTAGTGATATTCCTAATTCCACTCTGAAATCTCAAAGGATGGTGGGACAACTGTCTCACTGAAATTCAACGCCAAGAAATTTTTAACTCTTTTAAAATTAATGTTAACCCGATCACTGGTACTCATACCAGAATAGAATATGCCTATCACACCCTGGCCCAATCAATTATCCACTTCCTTGGCCCATGAATTGTCTATATAGATCAACATAGAGAACTTCTCCAAAATCTGATATGCCCCTCACTCACCTACTCCAGGCGGTACAAGGACGTCTTTCTTATGAAAGTCATGTAGAGAGGTGATGCAAACATTGACATTGGAAGACAAGGTTCATTGATGGCCTCCCTAGTCTATTTGTTGAAAGAGTGAGAAGAAAACTCCGAGATAAACATGATCAAATGGATATTCCATATGATCAATATACTTATGGACATCTCATTGCCTTAGTCATAGAAGAAGGCCTAGGACTATACAATGATATAAATTACAACATATGATGAAAAGTCAGAATTTTGACAACATAACAGAATTAGGTGAATTCTGTAACCAATTTGCCTATGATACTAAGACTCACTAACCATCTTCATCATCCAAACCTCACAGGACTTCTTCTAAGCCCTATAAAACTACACAAAAATACTTTTCTAAAAAGAAATTCAGTCATAAAAAATCTTTACATCAGAAATATATATATATATATACACACACACACACACACACATTACTAATAGATCATAAATAAGATCTTCATATGCATACTAATACATAAATATAAGAAAAAATAAGAATGTAAAAAAGTATATATTAAAATACAAGAAATCAAATAGAACTAAAATAATTGAAATACTATGAATTAAAGGATGACCCTTGAATGAAAAAATAAAAAAATAGAGGATATGACTTATCCAAAGAAGATTTACAATGAGGTTTTATGTCACCATATCATGTCTACAATATTGAAGTTTATTACTGTCATAAGCATTTTATCTCCACTCCTACATACAAGACAACTACTTAAGAACAAATAGAATCAGGATATTAAAACAACAAAAAGAACATCCAGATTAGAAACTAAAAACTCCTAAACCAGATTACTTCTTTGACAGAGATATACTTTCTTCTATCGCCTCTTCTTTGCACTTTCAGTTTGGCGTCCATCGTGTTTTAGAACTCTTCAGGGAGAGGACCATGTTAGTGTAGGGAGAACAATCTTCAGAACTGTAGCACCAATCTCAATTACAAAGTATGTTTTATCCATAGAAATTGCAAAGCAAGTTTTATCCTTGGAAAGTCTAAGTATTGAGATTTATACTCTTCTTTCTTTTTTTCCATAATAATAGAACATTTATACTGATTTTGGAGAGTTGGAACCATTCCAAATTTAATAGCAACATAAACTTTAAGCTTTCATTGGTAGCACTACATCAAACTATTTATCTTCATCTATTAATTAACACATAAGAATTAAGAGTGAAATATGAAAAGTTATAAAGAAATATAAAGCATTGAATTGCTAGAATTTGAAGTGGTAATTATATTTAATGACAACTAACATGTTTGATGTTAATAGTTTTAATCTATACTATATATAAAAGAGTAGAGCTTGAAGAAATATTTTTGGACAATATTATCTCTAAAGATATTTAAAATTTCCTACATTATTCTTAAACTCAAAATTAAATATTCAAAGTCATATCAAAGGTTTTTCAACTATTTAAATTATCATCTTTAAAGATATTTTCATAATCTTTTATTTATTACCGTAGAATACTAAACGACAAATTATAAACAAATAATAATCTCAAATTAACCAAATTTTTTTAGCTAACTATTTTAGGCTGCACAAATTACAACACTATATTAAGATTATCATAAAATTTGATGAAATAAAATTAGTAAAAGCACATTAAACGAATATTTTTCTATGAATAACTTACTTTACTCCAGCTGACTCGAATTAAACTTTTCATGGTTGTATATATCATTTTAAATCTCCATGTGAATTTTTTTTGTTGAGTTAAAATATCATGCATGATGTTTAACTAGTTAATTATAAGTAAATTAATAAACTTTAGCTGTAAAATTTCATTGGTGTAATTTCTAATTGTATTGGTCACTCTATAAACTTTTCGTTGTTTTTCATCATATATGATTTTGAAACATCCTTTAAGAGTTAGCAATTTTTAGTTGTTATAATTTCTAATTTCTAATGATTATTTCAAAACTTTTCGTTCGTTTTTTAAACATATTTTTCAAAATTTGCAAGTTAAATAAAATAAAATAGTGAATGTATTTTATTGATTAAATATTCACATAATTCCTATTTAACAAATTAAATGGTCATAGTGTTTATTTCATCTATCAAATCCATTAATGCATTAAATTTAATAAATATATTAATTATTTAAATATTATTAAGAATTTTAAAATAAAAAACATTTGGGGCAAGTAGGTGTAAATGCAATAGTTTTCGATTATGGAATTAACCGTAAGCTATTCTTACATAATAAAAAAGACAACAATGGAAGATGAAGAAACTCAAGTAATTGAGTGTAGTTTTTATTCAATGCCCTTTCTTTGATACAATAAGCCTTTATTTATAGGCTAAGATCATGTTATTCCTCTACCACTAAAGGAGGAAGACTAGGTGTTTTAGGAGAATGTGGATGAGATGGTTAACAGCTACTTCGACTCATGGGAAAATGTTGTGTCATTCTTCAATAAGTTGTAGATGACCTTTTCTACTTAAATATGGATGCCAACTCATCAACCCATGTGCACGTGGCAATTCTCAGCATGTGGTCATTCCTTTACCTTGATGCATATTTTATCTCTTTACAGATGTCCCTGCGTTTTTCGTTTCCTTCTGCCAGTGCATTAGGGAACATGAATGCGCATATGTTTCCATTTTGCCTCTATTTGACTTATTTAACATTTCTTTCCTTTCAATACCTTACATCTTTACCTTTTCATTGTTTTCTCTCGCACTGTGGGGCAAGTTCAAATGTTTTTTGTGTATTGTCCACTTCAATGTACTTTAAGATTGTACTGCTCTGTATAGTTTGATCAGTTCGTTTCTTTTAAACTTAGGTTAATACTTTGAAATTTCTTGGCATTTAAAACGCTTCCCCCTTCTTTGTATTGAAGTTTATTCATTTTGTAGTACTTATTTGTTTGATACTTGGGTATTCGCGCTTGATGTGCTGCTTTGTACTACGGGCATTTTATGCTCACTATTTCAATTCATAACGCGAGCTTTTTGAGATATTTAAAGTTTATCTTGGTTCTCTGTTCTCTTCTTTTTTGCTACCTCGATGGTAGAAAGTAGTTTGTTTCATCAATAGAGCACGTCACTTTATCTACGAGTATTTACGACTTATTCACTCAGCATATTTAGACATTTTTTTAATTTTTACCTTAAGCGGCTGCCTGGCATACTTAAGCATCATTTCAATTTTTGCCTTAAGCGACCGCTTAACGCACTTAGATTTTTTTTTCAATTTTTACTTTAAATGGCCGCTTGGTACATTTAGACTTTTTTCTTCAACTTTTGCCTTAAGCGGCGCTTGACACACTTAGGTTTTTTCCTCAAATTTTGCGTTAAGCGGTTGCTTGGCACCACACTTAAGCTTCTTTTTTTTTTTTCAATTTTCACCTCAAGTGGTCGCGTGACCTACTTAGACTTTTTTTTAATTTTTACCTTAAGCAGTCACTTGACGTGCTTAGGTTTTTTTCTTCAATTTTTGCTTAAGCAGCCACTTGGCGCGCTTAGATTTTTTATTTAATTTTTGTCTTAAGCGGCCGCTTGACCCACTTAGGTTTTTTTCTTCAATTTTTATCTTAAGCGGCCGCTTAGTGCACTTAGGATTTTTTCTTCAATATTTACCTTAAGCGGTCGCTTGGCGCACATAAGCTGTTTGCTTCAATTTTTCTGAAGTATTCTTCATTTTATTTTTTTGTAGAGCGAGTAGATATTCCACCTTCTTATTTCGTTCCTTTGTATTTTGGCATCCATGATAACAGCATAAAGCACATGCAAACAAATATTTATATTTATCCAATATGTAGTATGTGAGTGTTACCGTTTAAGGCTTTGTTGTAAATATCTTAACCTTATGCCTCAACTCAATTTCTTTCAAAATTGTTTCTGTTCATAGGAATCATAAAATGAGGTGTCATCTCGAATTATTCTCATGATGGTTTGGTATAAAGAGTTGCTCCATTCCAAAACCCAAAATCTTGTAACGCCGTGTAAATTTGGGAAGAGTTTTATTTCTGAGCAGTTTGCACGAAACTTGCCATAATTTTCTCTATGAAGCTCTGAATCACTCTCCATAAAACTCTTCATGAAGCTGATGTCCGCAACTTTCTATTAATGTATTAATTTGTTATGTGATGGTTTCTCATTTGGTACAGTTTAATGGAGGAAATTGACTGATCCGCTCTGTCTTTCTGCTTCAAACAACATGCATGAAAGTTACTGTAATTTTTTCTAGGGAGCTCCAAATCATCATTTGCAAAATTCTTCAGGAAGCTAACTTTTGTATCTTTATAATGGTATACCATTTATCACATAATACTTACTCAGTTAGTACTTTTTAAGTATTAAAATTGATTGATCTACATAGTCTACATCAGAGTTTTTACATCAGAGGTCATTCTGATAAGATGATTATGCCATAAAACTGGCTGAATCAAATATAAGTTCTTTAAGATATCAAGTGTTAATAAAAATGGTAGTGCACCAAAATATTGATAATGCACAAGAATCAATGAAAATTTCATATTTATCATAAAAATTTGACATGAATTTTATAGTGCACAATTAGTATTTAAAGCTAGTTGGCCGATGCATACCAAATTATTAACATGAAAACAATTGGGTTTGATCATGGTTTATACCATCGATTATAATCTCATGTTATCCTCAATATGGTTGAGTTATCAAAATATTCAAGATAGATGACCTAGACATGATAAATGTAATTTCTATAATTATGTTAAAGCATGATAAATTTTAAACATGGAGAGCTAATAATCATGCCCCACACAATTAATATAGAATCAATTTCTACTAATCATTTAATATGCTGAACGGATTGTGTAAATATCTTTCTTCTTTTTTTAAAAGACACTAGGCGATAACCCCCTACAATATCCAAATTTCTTTTGAATGAATAAAATATGTATTTAAGCATAGATCAAAAATCTAAAAGTAAATACTTATGGGTCATTTGATATAGGGGTATCTTAACCCAAATGTTTGTAATGTTAGTGAAGTTTAGAGATCCCCTTATTTGGTATGGTAAGTTGTAAATTTTTTTTATGCCCGAAATATAAAGATACCCTCATTTAAAGGTATCTTGATACCTCCTAAAATTGGATTTCTTACCTTGGCTGCTAACCATAATTTCTATCTTAGACTAATGCTTCTGCAAACTTCCAGAAACTCAACTGTTATGAATCCAAAACCTACCATGTTTACCAGATAACTAACAGAATAATCCGTTTACATTACCTACAACCTACAATGCTAATTCTAGCTAAGGCAATCCCTATCAAGTTAAAAACATTCATGATTTTCTTCAGATAGAAATGAGAAAATATAGAAAGACTAGCAAGTCCACTCTTGAAATTGGTTGAATGATAGATACTTGAGAATCCACCATCATAATTCAGAAAGATGAAATTATATGCCTAAAACTAATGTATGTATAACATATAACAGTTCATTAGTTGATATAATTGACTTTCTAATTATCCAAAATTAACTTTTTGAGAGCATATTAATCATTACTGAGATTTATTTTTTCTAGCAAGTTCGTAATAGGTCGTGAGAAAATTTACATTTCAACTACTAATGAGAAATCAAGGTAAGTAACATCTTCCATTGATCCAGGTTTTTCATTCCCGGGGTGGGGTTTTGTAAGAAACAACTTTTTCATTGATCAAGCTTTTAAATTTCACTTCCATTGATCCAAATTCAATATTTTGTTACTTTGTTCTGTTAGATTTACACTTGTCTATATGAAACAAAGAAGATTGTGTTAAGAGCAGAGGAGAGGAACAATTAAAAGCAGAGAAAGATGATTTAATGAACACTAATTACTCAACAAAAATTAAAGTAGTTGTGATAGTCAAATCTTACATGTAAAGAAACTCAATAACTTTCTCTCTACCCTAAAAATTAGAAAGCAATTATGTAAAATATATGGAAACCTTAAAAATCAATTACAAATAAGCACAAAGAGATGGGATATATAATTGGTATACACATGCCTCAGATTCAATCCAAAATGAAGGAAGAATGAGATCAAATACCAAAATCCCTTCTCATTTCTCAGATCTGTACGAGCCCCAGGAAGGAGAATGAGGTTGGGCTAGTCAAGTACCTAAACGGGGAGAGAGAGATGAGGGAGCCTAAAAATGAAATCAAATCAGAATCAAGGAATATAAAGTAGAATTTAATGATTAGCAAAGAGGAAATCGAACAGAGAGGGGGAAAGTAAGTTGACCACAATATTGAGATTCTTCTATTTTTGAAACCCTACTCAGTGTTGTAAAAGCAATTAGCCTCTTTGAAGATTAATCTATCAGCTATGGAAAGTGAGAGCATACAGAGAGAGAATAGTTAAACGATTATACAAAACAAGAAAATGAAAATGGAATGAGAGTAAACAAAGTAGAATACAACGATATAAACAAAGAGGAAATCAAATAGAAATGGGAAAATGTAAGCTCACATTCTGAGAATCCTCTATTTTTAGAACTCTTATTGTTGATTAAATGAGAACATTCAATGATCAATCAGATTAACAAGGAAATGGATTCATTTCTGACTCTTTAAGATGTAACTACTCAAAAAGAAAATAATTTGGGAGATGGAGAGATTCAATTATAAGAGGAAAGAAGAAGAGGGGATATTTTAGTTTCAAGATTGTGGTTTTCACTACAGACGCGCGAGCCCTAACACCAAATCAAAACTCAGGGGGGGAGAGAGAGAGAGAGAGGGAGGGAGGGAGAGAGAGAGAAGGAGAGAGATGCATACCTTAAGTGAAAATTAACAAATGAGTGCATAAGCAATCAAATCCCAGGAGAAGCATTGCAATTGATAAGAAGAGTTTTGCGGCTGAAAATAGAGAGCTTCCAAAAGAGAGAAGGCGAGCCTTTAAGGTGGGAGTTGGCAGGCAATCACGGTGAGGCTGGAGATGAAAAAGAGGCTAAGGCACATACACGGGTGAAAGAAGGAATGAAATAGGAAAGAGAGCGGGAGTGAGAGTACTTCTTTCGGGGGTGAAAGTAAGTTCTTTTGTTTGCAAAATTCGACGGGGCCTCGTGGTCCCGTCATTTTTTAGTGGTATTGAAAACGACGGGGCTTCAATACCCCGTCGTGTTTTTAATTCTAGTTACGACAAAACGACGGGTCGTCTGCACCCTGTTGTTTTGTTAGTGGAATTGAACAAGACGGGGCTTTAAAACCCCATTGTTAAATGCACCCTACTAATACCATGAGGCTTAGATAACCCCTCATGCCGTCATTTTACCACGATGGCTTGTCTACTCACCGTCATAAAAAAAGTAATTAAATAACGACGGCAATACTTTTCCCATCATTTTTCTTTTTTCACGCGCGTCGTAAAAAAGCAAAATTGTAGTTGTGATTTATGGTCTATTGGAGAGATGCAATTATTTTTAATTCTAGCATTATATATTAGTTTAAGGGTAATGGTAAAATTGTAAATTGATAAGTTCTTATAACATTGTGTTACACATTCCATCAAAATAAATAACTTAATTTAACATTCTCACTATTTTATTTATTTTTATCTTTTCTCAATTGTCATCATTTCTCATTATTTTATTTTATCTTATTAATTAATTATTTAATACTCAATATTTTTTAGGTAAATTTACAATGTAACCATTATGATAAAGTAACAATTTAGCCATTAGAAATTAGTAAGCATGTAAGTAAAAATGAATAAAAAATATTTTTTTTTGCTAAAGGCAAATAAATTAATCAGAAAAACACAATTACAACTACAAGGGGCGTATCCCTAAAGAAGAACAAAAGAAAACATAAGGTCGGTAAAAGACCATTACAACCAACTACTAATCATGTCATCAACCTGAAACTTTCTAAGCTTTGAAAAGAAAAGGAGTCTCTCCCTAACCATATACACAATCTTCTTAAGGATAAGAGGGGTTTCAAGAATTTTACCTTGAAAAATCCTCCTATTCCTTTCAAGCCAGATACATAAATAAAAACAATAAAAGAAAGCTTAATAGCCAAGGAACTAACAAATTTGGTTCTAGTGTAGATACTGTATTTTGTCCGGTTTAATACTTTGAAACTATAAATTTTATTTTTTTGCCCATATACTAATCTAAGACTATGTGTATGATTTGAAAAATAGCCCAATGCCTAAAAAATAAGAAAATTTATCCAAAGACTAAAAATAAAAATAAAATGAATAAAAGACTAAACTTAAAAATGTAAAGCCTTAAGTTTGCCTATAAATAGAGGGGATGTATTCACTTGAAAGGAGAGATTTGGGAGAGTGAGGAAGAAAAGAGATTTTAGAGAGAGAAAGAGAAGTTTTGAGAAAATAGTGAAAAAAAGAAAGAATGTGAGTTTTCATTTCTATTCATCTTCCATCTTCTCATTTTCTTTTTATTAAGATAGTTCAAATCACTTACATTTTAGCTTACAATATATTTTGTTCATTCTAATTAACCATCTCTCTTTTTCATACTCATATATTTGATATTTCTTTTTTTCATTTTTCATATATAGGTTTGTTTGCTCATTCTTTATCATTTCTCCTACTTTTAATCTTAAGTTTTATTTTCAAATATTGTTTATCTCTCTACAAGTTTGATGATGAGATTTTTTTTGTCATCAACTCAATCAATGAAAATGAGGATAAAATTTTGAAGGGTGTAAAAGTAACTCAATGTGAATCAACCATTTAATGATTTGAAAGTGTACATTTGATGAAAAGATCTCCTATGATAATTTCTCATACATAAAAATGCATAAAATAGAGAGTAAAACCTCTATACAAGATTATGCAAATATTTTAAGCTTTATTTTTTTTATGTTCTTACAAATCTTCTCTTCTTTTCTTTTAAATTTTTTTACCATCATTTTTTGTGACACATGTTTGAACTAGTTACCATCCATGATCATTCCTAGCAATGAAGGAAGAAAGAAAAAATGATAATTAGTGAACTTAGTAGTCCAATAAAAATGATATATTTATATCCCAAATAAAAATTATTTTATTTTTTGAAAGTTTTATGGATTTTCTTTAGGGACAGTTGTTTAAACTAGTTACCATCCATGATCATTCCTAGCAATGAAGGAAGAAAGGAAAAATGGTAATTAGTGAACTAAGTAATCCAATAAAAAATGGTATATTTATATCCCAAACAAAAATTATTTTATTTTGAAAGTTTTATGGATTTTCTTTAGTGACACTTGTTTAAACTAACTACTATCCATGATCATTCCTAACAATGAAGGAAGAAAGGAAAAATGGTAAGTAGTGAACTAAGTAGTCCAAAAATAAAAATGGTATATTTATATTTCAAATAAAATTATTTATTTATTTTTAGTGACACTTGTTTAAATTAATTACCATTCATGATCATTCTTTTACTATTTGATTAGCATTGAGTGAAGAAATAAAATGGTAATTAATAGATCATGTAGTAAAAAAGACATGATCATACTAATCATGTATGGAATCAAACATTTTTTTCATAGATTAATTTATTTTACATATAAAAAATTTATTATCAATTTATTCACTAAACAATTATATATATATATATATGTAAAAAATGAAAAATTAAAAAAAACAGAGGGTGACGTCACCCTTTGTCACTTAATAGAGGGTGCAATTTTTTTTACTTTAATTTTTGTTTTCGTTTTTTTGTTGTTTATATTATTTTTTTTATGTTTGTTTATTTTTCTATTTTTTCAATAGATATTAATAGTTTGTTGTAATTTATTTTTAATTATTTCACATCTCGTTTCATTATTTTCACCATGCATGTTCTTTTTTAAAATTTATCATACATATTTAGCATCTCTAATTGTTATCTCTTCTTATTTATCTATGTATTATTTTCATGTGTCACGGTTGTATGTAATTATTATTTTATTCTTCTATCATCAAAATTGACGCTCGTAAATTAAAACCATAATAATTTGATTTAAATTTTTATAAATTTTTTATTTAGTTTTCACTAAAAAAAATTCGATGACGGACTTTAGAATTTTGGGATACCAAATTTCTCGAACTACTGAGGTGAGGAGTTATTTTTAGGATACCGAGAGTAACTCCAATAACGTTTTTATAAAAAATAATAATTTTTCAATGGTCTTTATACCACCCGTTGAAAGTAATTTATTTGTTCATTTTTATGATACAAAATGTACCAAATGGGACATTCAAAATTGAATTTTTATAACATCATTTTAGAAAGAAATAATTTGGATAGTATTTGATTAAATTTGGTAACCATTTTTCATAATGGGCGGTATGGAGTGTTAATACATTCCCCACACGCAAATGACTCCCGAACCAACTTTAAATTTTCGCAGACCAAAATATTTGATTTTAAATTTGGGTGACCAATCATACCCTAAAATGATTGGTGGCGACTCCGATTTTTTTTCTCAAAAAATGATTTTTCAATCACCGCTCCGCGTCTCATGCATGTAACGACATCTAGTAAAGAGGAGGAGCAAGCCTGGAAGACCTGACCAACAAAAAGCAGTAAGAGCTAAACCAGTCTTCCAAAGAAGGTCCTGAAGAAGCATCTTGGTGTGACTGCAACCAAAAAAGAGATGGTCAACGGACACTAAACCAGAAGAGTAGAACACACAACAACCATCAACTCCCTGGTTCCACTGTTAAATATTCAGTTTAGTAAAGAGTCTATCAAGCATAGTCAGCCAAGAAATAAAGGAGCACTTTGGGATAGCTCCTAAAACCCAGATCAACATATACCAATCAAACTCAGGCAAGTGAGGCTTCAGATCAAAATACATAGATTAGAAAATACTCAATTCCTGTCAGCTTTCCACCTCCAAGAGTCAGGCAAAGAAGAAGATACGGGGAACGAATTAAGATCAACACCCCAGTGAAGCAAGTTAGGTCTCCAATTATGGTTTAAATTCCTCCACCTACCATCTCTAATAAGGTTATAGAGATAGAAGGAAACAGGGAGACCAAAAGAAGAAATCACATTCTTTCCTCCTTTATCATAAAGGATCTCAGCAGGGTGCCAGAGATCACAAAAGAAGGAAACAGTCAAGCCATTACCCACTTGAAGCTTGCAAAGGTAGAGAGTTTGTTTCTCAACTTAATGAGCTTCCTCCAAGACAAAGTAGGATCTACATGCATCTTAACACTGAAGATAGAATGTCCTTTGAGTAAAGAGATTTTATTAAAAAAAGAAATTTAAAAATAAAAAAAAGATTTGATTCTTACCAAAGAAATAAATTAACAATTATATTTCCCCTATTATAAATTAAGTAATAAATTATCAAGAAAAATAAATTAACTAACAACTCATTTATAAACGTAATTTAGTTCAAAAGTAAAATTTAAAATTTATAATTATACTTATAACATTTTTCACATTCCATCAAAACAAAGAAAAAAGTAAATTAACATTCTCATATTAAATCATAACAATCACAAATATAATAAATAAAGTAATCGTAATTTTTCTGACATATACTTTCCGGCAACATATTCCAGTAATCTTTAATAAAAATCTTATATCAAACGACACCTTTTCGATGTGTTTATTTCATTTATATAAGATGACCCATGCACTTGAAACTAGATAATATAGCTGAAGTTTTGAAGGCTAGCGAGTGTCATCCAATAAACAGCCATTGAACCATGCTGCTCTGGCATTACAGATACTGGAGATGTGCTGGGCTGGTGAAGGGCCATGCACTAGGCCTTTGAAGAGCCAAAGACCTGGCGATGGGCTGTTTGAAGGAGGGCAGTGGCCCATAGGCCGCGAGCCAAGAAATCGGCCGAGCGTGGATCAGGCTGCAGGTCAGTCCGCGGGTCGCTCTTGGTCACCTTATGTGGGCTCTCTCTTGGGCCATTATAAGCTCTCTCTTGAGTTGTTCTCTCATGGGCTCTGTGCTAGAAAACGGGCTATGATTCGGGTAGGTCCACCCGGCAGCTGGAATTGGGTAAAGATGATGACTGTCACCGGCAGTGGCGTGTGCGGCCGTCCCCGATGACCTCTTTCGACTGTAGATGGCACTAACTTGACGAAAATCCTCATCTGAAACCTTTTTATGGGTGTATTGGAGTCTGAAAATGCTTCATCTTCCGTAGATTTGAGGTTCTATATTTCAAAAATAGGAGTTTTTGCGGCTCCTCCGTCAAATCCAGCGGCTGTTTTTAGTTTGGACAAGGCCCGACGGCATCATGGGCGAGGCCGTGGGTGTGTTGCCGACTGCTTCTCACAACTTTTCCTTCTGGTCCGGTGGCTGAGGCTTTTCCTTCAAATCCGACGGATGAGGTTTTTCCTTCATATTCAGCGGCTGAGGCTTTTACTACATATCCGGCGATTGAGGTTTTTCCTTCTTCATCGTTTAAATTGATGGAAGCTTTTGTAGTGGTGACAGCATAGTGCTCGATGATGATGAAGCTCGACTGTAGGCCGCGTGGCTGCTTCTCGCGGTTGGTGACGATGGCGGCGACCATTACCACAATTCTCCAACTTCAATCGCTAATCAATAGCATTGATTTTTTTTTTGTGAAACCCGCTCTGGATTGTTTCACCGTTGCAGCGACGGTCGTGACGGTGGGTAAATTACTGATCAATTTTGAAAGTTGGAGGATAATAGACTTTTGAGTGTTGATTATCACTCCCAAATGAAAACATCAGATGTAAATGTAATAGTTTTCCATATGAAATTAATTCTGAACTATTTTTACATGATAAAAAGATAATAATGGAAGATGGAGAAATTCAAATAATTGAGTGTAGTTTTTATTCAATGCTCTTTCTTTGATTCAATAAACATTTATTTATAGGCTAAGATCATGTTATTCCTATGTCATCCAATACTACTAAAGGAGGAAGACTAGAGATTTTAGGAGATTGTGGAGGAGATGGTTAATCACTCGTTTGACTCAGCCTTCGAGAACATTGCCCGTTGATTAATTCATAAATTGAGCTATTCTCTATCTTTGCTCATTATAGATAAGTGTTGTGTCATTTTTAAATTGGTTGTGGATAACTTTTTCTGTTAAGATATGGATATCAATTCATCAACTCATATATATATGGCCGTTCTCAGCATGTGGTCGTTCCTTTACCCACGATGCATATCTTATACTTTTATAGTAGGGTACGATACTTAACACACTTTAAAGCGTACATACCTATCTATATATATGTATATAAGATTTATGACATTTAACCATTCATAAGAGCGTGATTGTTTTAAAATTTATAATAATAATGAAGGGATTAGTCAATTAAGTTCGGTCACTTTTTCATTCCCATAATAACTTTTTCATTCCCATAAAAACATTACTGCTTTATAAAAAAATCACCATTTTTTCTCTTTCCACCAATTCCTTGTATACAATTCTCATTTATTACTAGACATAAAGATATTACATCCAATTATAATGTGATCCCTATAATTTAAGATTACACCATAACTAATTCTATAGTGAGATTAACGTATCATTATGGTCTAACCATCATTTGATGCAATTTCTAGAAATTAATATTACACCGTAACTGATTTGGTCATTACGTGATCCCTAGAATTTATGATTACACTACAACTATGAAATCAATTGCTGTTTTTTACATCTACAATATTTATATAGATTTTGCAATAAGTTTTAGACGAAAATAAATTGCATTAAGTTTTGAAATCAATTTACGGAAATTGTGTTTACAATAAGCTTTACACTATTTGCGGTAACTAAAAAATAAAAATTAGTGAATATATATCTCATAAATATTTATGTAGACTACAACAATTATTTATGAACATATAACGATTAGTTTAGTAAACTAGTCAAACAATTCATGTTATTCAGATAATAACTATTTATGTAAAGTACACTAAAAAAATAATAAAAGGATTATTGACAAAAATATTTATTACTATCGGTTCCTTGTTATTGTTTGTATTTCAAGAATGAATTTTTTTTACATTAATATTAAAAATACATGTAATCTGACTATCAGATATGTATATAAATATATTTCATTTTAAAAATAGTAATAAATCTTTATTATTTATAATTAAATAAAATAGGTATATATGAAAATTTATGTTTTATATAGGAAAAATTATCTTATGTACAAGAAATTTATATTTTATTTACATAAATAATTAAAATATTTATTATTTATAAATAAACATAATAAAAGTTAATCTTTTAACTTTAAGTCACCTTTTCGATAATTTAAAATTTAAAAATCGTTTAGTTTATGATTCAAGTGATATATTTACCTAAAACCTTTTATTATTATTTTTAAGGGAGAGGCCAAAAATTGTTAAAGGGGTTTGAAAAGTGTATTTCGGGAAGCTTTCGAAATTAATCCAATAATTGTTGAAGCTTGAATTGAGAAGATTTAAAAACAGAATCTTTTGTATTTCCTAAAAAAAACTTTCTTCCCTTTTTTCATCTATAAATAAAAATGCTGACTTTCTAAGCAAAAAGGTCTTGCTTCGAAAAATTTGCTACTTGTTCTACATAGTTGTCATGCATGCTTGAATTTTGGATACACCATCACGGAATTGGATCAAGGAAACTTCCATATAAATGTCTTAGCACAAGTCAGAGGTGGATATGTGTTTAAATTTGCTTCTTCCTCAAGTTTGATTACAACCTTTTCTGTATAATACGAACATTTATTTGAGATAATGATGGGTCTATTTCTTAAAATAAATAGCCAAGATGCATATGAGAAATTAAACAAATTATCTTAAAATGAGTTTTATAATTAATTTTAGTGCCATATCATCAAGGTCAGAAACTTACTAATTTATTCCTTACATGATTTAATATATAGTTTTGTAATTAATTTTGTCTTTTCTATTTTATAGATTAACATTAGCATATACTTCAAATTCCATATAGTCCCATATTTTATATGTATTTTTAGATTCATTCGTTTTTTATTTCGTGTTTTTTTTTGCAGTATAGGTTTCCTTCTTCGTTCTTTAAATTTCAAAATCCAGTTTTTCTAATGTATTAATATATTGTTCACGGATTAATTTTATTGCACAAGAATAGTATTTAAATGATCATAAATACTATTTACACATATTATATATTAATAATTTAAAAAATAACTAAATTAAATGTGACTTATTTATTTACCTTGGGTGTAGTAGGATGAGAAAAGATAGCTTCACATAACTATTATGATATGATACGGCATAAAACATATTCTGATAAATACGAAAATAACATAAAAAAAAGTTCTGACGAACTTCATATTAATATTAATCAGAACTGATTAAAGAATTTCGAAGGTTGATTAAGGAAATCCCAAAGCCCAAGTTTTTATATCTATAAAATATATTTTACTTCCAAAAGAAAGTCATAACTTGACCTTCCAAGAAAAGAGGGTTTACTTCTGCAAAACCTTGTCAGCAATTGTGTGTTTTCTATTTGACTTTTGGGACAGTAATTACGTTTTCTCCCCCAAATAATACTTTTGCGCAAGTGATAAACATGCCAGTATTGCATCATGGAATTCCCATGCAAATGTCAAAGCAGAAAATTAACATTTTCTCTGTTGAGAAGAAAAAAACTTCAACCTTAATTAATTTTTTGCTAACCTTAATTTTTTTGGTCAAAAGCTAACCTTCAATTATAGTATAGGCATAGTATGAAGGGATTATATAACCCGTAGAGTACAAACTTAGTACTCTTCCCCATAATATCTACCATGTGTAATAAGTATGATATTAAATTCATATTTCAGAAGAAATCATTATGAATGGGATCTTAAAGGTTAAAAAAAATAGTACACATTTTATAAACACACTCACTTGTCCTTAACCATGATTCTTACGTACCAATAAATAAGATACAAAGTTTATGGATGATTGTCAAGTTGTATGTAAGCTTTGTGTATGAAATCATTAATTCTTTGGTGAATATAAAAAAGTAAAACGATTATTTCTTACTGTATTTAGTCAGTAATCAAAATAAAACTCATTTGTTCGGTTCAATTAAAAAAACCACATCCCCACTTCTAACTTACGTATTAGTGATTTTTAGGCAAGGAAACCTCCTTCGATGACCCCTCGTCTTAGGATTCCTTGCTCTCTTGTATATAGATATAATAAATGATCATCAACGTCAATATATGTGTTGCACGAATTTTAACAACAATAAATATAACAAATCAATTTGCTTTGTAATGGATAGAATCAAGTACTAGTAATTGAGAAAATTGCCTTTTTTCCTTTCTTGGCCGTTTTCTAAAGTACTACTTTAGTTTTGTTGTTAAGTTGTAAAACATTAGTGGCGCTAGCTAGACTTTACAATGTCAGAATTTTGTATTCAAATCTACTAAGATATTGGTTAAATTAGAGGTGCCAAAATTTTATTTTACGGTACAAGTAATTTATTAAACTATTTTAGCTAATTATATAATAGTAAAATTTTCATATATTATGCTATAAAAATACATAGATTAAAAAAGAAAGAAAGGAGCCAGGGGTGCCATGGATGATGGAACCCTTAGCTTAAAGGTAGGTCCACTCCTGCCGGCATTTGTTATATGAAAATATCACATAGATATATTAGGCTTCGACGATGACATGTGAAATCAATCTCTCCGGAGGTCCCATATAACTCTTCCTCGAACTTTGTCCAACAATTTCACTCTCACCTTCGTGAACTTAATTCTTCCGCCGAAAAAAAATCATGAGGTTTAGTTTAAATCAAATGGCTATAAATTCTAATTCTAAACATATATATTCTCTATCAGGAATCCAAGTATCTCTCACCAATCGAAAAACTCCATTTCTCCTTTTCTTCATTAGTTTGAGCGATGGATCGTGTGAGGAAAATTTTTCAATTCAATGTTACCAAAATGTTGATTTTCGTGCTCTTGATTCTAAAGGTCACATTGACTATACCACTTGTAGATGGAAGGCCTTTGGCAAGTATGAATAAGTTGAATTCAAGCCAAGTATTCCTTCCACAAGCTAGAAGTCCTGTTCCACCTTCAGCTTCTAATCCTTGCAGTCATATTCCGAGACCTGGTGCTGGTCATTGTGGTTGAATGATATTATTATATGGGCTTCCAGGATTAGTCTAGTGGTAGAGTACGTGATTTATATGTAGTTTTCTCTCTAAAGTCATGTCTTCAAATTATGGTTGGCGCAAAAACTTCAAATCACGTATAGTATGGTTGAAGAAATTTATGGGAGTGATCTAGATATGACTAGGATCTGTTTTAGGCTTGAACTTAGTCTTAGGGGTTCATTTGTTATATAAGATAGGGTATATGTATAATAGGCTACATATATGAACTCATTTTTCATGTTAATTGTAGCTTTTGTGTATAACATGTTGTTTGGATGGTGAAATTTGCAAGGAAAGAATATATACATGTACATATTGGTTCTTGTAAGTTGTAAGTTGTAATAGATTAATAATTCTTGGTCTGGTGTCAATTGTCTAAATATATTTTCGTTGTCATATATTCTCTAACGTGAAAGTAATATTTTGGTAAAAAAAAACTGATGAAGAAAGCAAATGATATACAAAATAGAAAATATATATGTGTGTGTGGATATGTGTGTATATAGACACACACAACCCATACGTGTACATGTAAAGATTTGGTAGAATATTATAGATTGATACTATAGTTCTAGATTTGTTAGTTATGATGAATAAAATAATAAATTGAGAGTAGAAAAATGAAAAAAAAAAATGCATCCTTTGACTTAAAAAAATTTACTAACAAAAAAAAAAATCAAATAAGTGGATTATTTCTCCCTACAACTTTAAAAATTTCTAAGTTTGTCCTTTTAAGAGTACTGGATTCAAAATATGTGCTTTTGCATGTTGTTAAGGATGTTGCTCAGCCCACTGTGCAACCCAGCTCTTCTTCAGCCCATTACGTAGCTCTCTCTCAAGTCCAACAAGCAAAGGATCTCACTTTACTCTCTCAGCAAGTCATGTCCTCCCTCTCACGTGAAATCCTTGCTTTGTCAATTGCCTTGTCAGCTTGCCACCGTGGCCTTTTTCTGTTAGAGATATTATTCCTCACGAGCTCTCTCTCTTCGCTTTTCTAACAGATTTTGTGCATGTAATGATGAGGTTGTTTTGCTGTATTGTTTGCTTGGTGGTTAAGCCTTTGGGGCTATATAATCGTGTAATGTTTTTAGTGAGGATGATTAATGAAAAATATAAAGTTGCCTTCTTCTTCTCTCGTTTTTTTCTTTTTTTTTTCTTTATTCTACCGTTAGAGCACAGTCAATACAGAGGTATCAACCTCAGTTTGGTATCAAAACCAGTAGAACTCAGGAAGCAACTCAAGAATGACAATCTAAGAAAATTCATCTCAGAACACAGACCCTGTAGTCAAAATTCCAACCGAGTGAAACCCATTTGCCAATACCCTGCAGTCTATCTACCCTACCTAGAAAATTGGATAGAGACAACCATATACTCTGAAAATCTCAAATAGTGCCAACCCATCATCAGTCATGGCCTAAGTGACTATATTCTAAGTGTACAGTCAAAACCATAACTAATTCTTGATGATGGAATCTTAAACCCAAAATTCATGTACTGGGTGAGAAACAACCAACTATTCCTGAGCTGGTTAAGGTCGATTATGACTGATAGAGTTCTAGGATATGTTCTTCATTATGAATAAGACCTCATATTCCACATCCTAAATGGCCTTCCACCTGAGTATGATCCTATAATGGTGAACATAACATTCAGGAGAGACAACCTGACCATATAGGAAGTTCAATCCCTAATTCTCATTCGTGAAACCAGAATAGAGAAACAAAATCTTAAAAGAGATGGTGCACTCAAAGCTTGTGCTAAGATAGCTCAATATTCATCCAGTTTTAACAATCTGTCCAGGAAGAACAATACCAGTCAGTAATGGAACAGTCTCAGACCTTATACAGGCCAAATGAACAATCCCAGATGTGGTAGAAGAGGTACTAGAGGAGGCAGGACCAGCAAAAGAGTTACATGTCAAGTCTACAGCAAATAAAGCCATATAGCAGCTCATTGCTGGTTTCGATTGATAAATCCTATCAAACAACACCTCAAGCTCATTTCAATTTTGGGCAAAGCTGCTTCTCTAATCAGATGTCAACATTCAATCCAAAGTTTCCACCTAGTTTTAATTTTGCTGCCTTTCTAGCAAACTCTTAAACTGCTTCAGATGCTTCATGATGTGCTGACAGTGGAGCAACACTTCATGTTATCTCAGATCTGAGTAACATGAGTCTTCATAATGAGTACCAAAGACCAGAAAAACTTATAGTGGGCAATGGTAAGCAATTCCAAGTCACACATGTTGGTAAAAACTCTATTCCTTCCTCTCCCTATGATTTAAATCTGAAATCTATTTTAAGAGTACCTAAAATAGCCAAAAATCTTTTAAGAGTTCCAAAACTTACTGCTGATAATCCTGTATATGTTGAATTTCACTCACGATATTGTTTTGTGATTGACCTAGCCATATGGCTCATTTTGCTCAAAGGAAACCTTATGAATGGACTATATGAACTGATCATAGCTGGGAGTAAGTGCGTTGCAGCTATGTTATGTAAATTTTACCTTTTTAATGATTGTATATCCCCTATTATAGGCTTAAATTCTAGTTTCAATCAATGTAATTCTCCTTTTCCCTTGAAGTCTTACAAGACTTCTGAAAATGTACTGAATTTCTATTCAAAGCTTAATGAAAACTATGGTTTTTCTGTTCCATCTGTGTTTCTTACTACCTTTTCTAATACTCTTAAGAATACTGTCCACTGGCATCATAAGTTAGATCACCTATCCAAACATGACACCCATCACATTATAAATATCTTACTTAAATCTTAACTCACCCGCCCTCCCAAATTGTTACTTCCTAACCCTTAGAATTAATACATACTGATATTTGGGACATGCACCTATCACCTTTAATGGATATAGGTACTACATGCACTTCTTAGATGATCACAACATGTTTACCTAGATTTACCCACTCAAACTCAAGTCAGATGCTTTCACTACTTTCCTTTTCTTCAAGACCTATGTAGAAAAATAATTTAGGATACCTATTAAGTGTTTACAGTCAGACTAGGGGGGAGTATAGGTTGTTCTCTCAGTTTCTTAAAATTCATGGCATTGGGTTCAAGACCCATGCCCTCATACTCATCATCAACATGGCAAGGATGAAAGAATTGTAGAGCTTGGCCTTACCCTTCTTTCTCATTTTATTAATCCCCTTAGATACTGGTGCTTTACTTTTAAGATAACAACATATTTGATAAATAGGTTGCCCACCCTTGTCCTTGCCCATCTTTCACCATTTGAGAAACTGCATGCTAAGAAACCTGGTTATTCTTTTCTTAAATCCTTTGGTTGTGCTTGTTTCCCCCGTCTCAAACCCTGTAACACTAATAAGTTTAACTTTAGGTTTACACTGTGTGTCTTCCTGGGCTATTCCTCTTCACATAAAGGGTATATCTGTCTTCATCCCTCAGGTAAGCTCTTCACTGCCATAAATGTTACCTTTGATGAACACACATTTCCCTTTAAATCAGGTTTCTTAAAGACAACTTCTACTACCAACCTATTGCTCCTCCTATAGCATCATGGTTTATCCCTTGTTTACCCCTTACAGATCATATGGAAACTTCTCTTTCTCAGGCTGCATTAGTCTCAAATGGTTCACTCTCGACTTCACCTGCGGGTAACATGGTTCCTTCCCCCACTCCTTCTGGTGTACATATTTATATTGGTCCAACCACTAGTCTCCCAACCCCTATACCCGCCTCTACCCCTTCTCCAATACCTAACTCCACCTGCCAAAATGCTCATTCCATGATTACCAGGTCTAAAGCTGGTATTTAGAAACCAAAACTTTACATAGCAGCTATTTATGCCTCTGAACCCACCATTGTCAAGCAGGCTATAACAGATCTTCTTTGGACTAAGGTTATACAAGTTAAATAAATGGCTCTCATTTAAAAGGGAACTTGGTCTCTGGTTCCTCTTTCACCCAAGATGAATGTTGTTGGTAATAAATGTGTCTTCAAACACAAATACAATGTTGATGGTTCAATTCAAATGCACAAGGTCAGCTTGTTGTCAAAGGTTTTCACCAAACTCCAAGGCTGGACTTCACTGAGACATTCAATCCTGTAATCAAAACTGTCACTGTAAGGGTGGTTTTGATCATTTCTCTCACCAATAAATGGTAGGTTAGATAGGTTAATATCAACAATGAATTTTTAAATGTCAGCAACTCAAAAACTATGTAAATGGTCCAATCTATGGGCTTCATTGATCAGGCCATTCCTAACCATGTTTGCAAGTTTCACAAGGCTCTTTATGGTCTCAAGCAAGCCTCTAGAGCATGGTATGACAAGCTCAAGAGTACTTTACTTCATAAAGAGTTCCTGGCAACAAAAATATATCATTCCCTCTTCATTTTACATCAAGGAAACATAATTGTGTATCTTCTTGTATATGTTGATGACATCCTCATCACTGGCAGTGACGCACACTATATATCCACTCTCATTTCTAAGCTCAATTCCACATTCTCTCTCAAATATCTTGGCTTTTTATATCGCTTCCTTGGCAATGAGGCTACCTACACCGAAAAAGGCCTTTATTTGTCTAAGAGTAAGTACATCTTTGACTTACTTCAAAAGTTTCACATGTCAAATGCTAAGCCTTGCACTACACCTACTGCCAACTTTGTTAAGCTTAGTAAAGAAGGATACGAGCTTCCTTCTAATGTTACTCTTTTTAGGAGTTTGATAGGAGGTCTTCAATACTTCACTCCCACTAGGCCTGACATTGCTTTCATTGTAAATAGACCTAGTCAGTAGTTACACTGCCCTACAAGCATTCACTGGTAGACGTGTAAGCACTTGCTCAAATATCTAAAAGGCACAACTAAAGAAGGTCTTTTTCTTCAACATGCTCTATCATTCTCTCTAGTATCCTTCTCTGATGCAGACTGGGCAAAGCTACCTAGATGATCGAAGGTCCACTTGTGGCTATGTCATTTATCTTGGCTCTTCTCTCATATCGTGGTCATCCAAGAAATAATATGTTGTTGCAAGAAGCAGTGCTGAAAGTGAGTATCATGCTCCTGCTTCAGAACTCTCTTGTTTTCCCCCTTGTTGACTGAAATGCACTTAGCTCCTACATCTGCTCCTGTTGCCTGGTGTGCAATGCGCGGCCTGGCCGGTTCACTGGTCGGGTCGAGCCTTTTCAGGCGGTTCACGGGCCGGTTCCGGGTCAGGCCGGTTCACGGGATGGTCCCGGTTAAATAACCGGCTCGGCCCGTTGTCCCTCCCTTTAATGTGATTTAATTCTAAAAAATGTAGATGAGGAAAGTTGAACCTTGAGAGGGAATAGATGAAGTATAGAGATTACCACTAAGCTATATGGAAGTTATGCTACTTTTCTTTTAATTAATTTCTTTTTTTACTTTAGAATTTTTATAGAAAAACTTGACATGCTAAGTAAAATAATTATTTTATTCATTAAATTAAATAGTCGCATCACTATAAATTAAGTAAATCCCAATAAAGTATTCATTTAAACAAAAAGTTATAATAAAGTATCATAAATTTGTTATTTATTGAATTTGAGAGTTGCATCATTATAAATTAGGTACATCACAACTAGGTTGACACCACCTATTTACCGATGACTTGCAACAATCTAAAAAATTAATCCCCCCAGGTTAGCCTCGTTAAAACTTTTTTCTGGAAAAAACCCCATTGGGGAAACCCAGAAAAGGAAAAAAAATATTAACCATAAGATCTAACCTATACAAAACTTTAAAAATCTGAATCATCTATACTTCATTTTCATTAACATCTAAATCTTAAAAATCTTGAATGATGTCGTCTAGTCGTTGTTGTCTTCTTTTGATGGCATCACTCCAATCCTTAACACAGATGAATGCTTCAACAATATCAGGAGCTAATCTATTTTTTCAATTACACGTCTGCCTACACTAAAAGCAGACTCCGATGCTACTGTAGAGACCGAAGAGGTTAGTAGATCACGCACCATAGTAGAAATAATTGGATAACTCGTTGAATTTATTTTCCACAATTATAAAATATCTAACTCATCATTTTCTTTAATTCCATATTCCGTCTCAAAAAGTTTATGAAATTCTTATCTATGAGGAATAGAAATGATATTTTTCGTTTTAAATTTTATTCTTTGATAAAAAATATTCATAGAATTATCTGCTTGTGTAGATAAACTACCATCATCATTAATATTATAATCACTATTTTTCTGTTAGAGAAATTATTCCTCACGAGCTCTCTCTCTTTGCTTTTCTAACAAATTGTGTGCATGTAATGATGAGGTTGTTTTGCTGTATTGTTTACTTGGTGGTTAAGCCTTTGGTGCTATATAATCGTGTAATGTTTTTAGTGAGGTTGATTAATTAAAATATAAAATTGCCTTCTTCTCTCGTCTATTTCTATTTTTCTTTATTGTGCCATTAGAGCACAGTTAGTACAGAGGTATCAACCTCAATTCATGTGAACATGAAATGCTTAATATATAACCATTAAAGTAATGATTTTATAATCCATAAATAGAAAAAAATAAAAACATCAACAAAAAGAAATAATTAAAGATAAGTTATGAAAAAAGCTATCATTACATCTCCTACACTTTACTCAAAACCATTTTACCCATTTTATATTGACATCGTCTCTATTAACCATGTCACATGCAGTTTTTTCTTTCAAAATTATCATCATCTTCGATCTTATAATTGGTTACATTTATGATTTTAGCCTCCCAAGCAACAATGATTTTTTTCATCTTCATTGATTTTAAGACAAAGGCTAGTAGCCCACGGAATCGTTGCCAACTTTCCCTTTTAACTTTTTACTATTTTCTGAAATGTCCTGACACAATAACGGTGAAAAAAAAAACAGCAAGCCGGAGAAGAGAAATAAAGCAGAGGAAAATGGAGAAGAGATGAAATAAAGAAACCCTAATATCTGGATCTGGTGCTAGAGCAAAAAATTCTCGCGTGAGCTTATGGCGCTGAATATAGATGGAGAATCATCATGAAAGATGATGTCAATCAGAAATCCTTCTAGTTTTCAGGTAAATTTGAAGTATTATCTTTTTTTTTTTTCCTTTTCTTTTCTTTGGGGATTGTAGAATTTTTCGAAGGCTCAAGGGTTTTTGTGGCTTCGAAGGCTTACGTTAAATAAGCGGATAATTGTTATGTGGTAGATAGTGTAAACAATCTGTTGACTGGTATGGCTTGATTTCTGTGAACTGTTCGAGTTCAGTGTAATTCCTGAATTATTAGGCATATGAGCTTCTGGAAGTAAAATCTTTTCTCAGATCTTTCGATATTGTTGAGCTTCAATGTATAATATTGTCGATTTGGTAGACTGTATGCGAGAGTATCAGAATTTAGAGATCTGTTTGAACTGCGCAGGCTGGGAGTTTCGGACTCTGTCGAAATATTATCTGAATTGTGGGTTTCTAGAAGTTGAAATTTGAAATTTAGCGTGACGAATGGGATCCTTGTGAAAAGAAGAAGATGGGAGATAAATTTTGGTTGAATGAAGAAGACAAAGCTCTCGTGGAATCGGTGGTGGGTACTGAAGCCTGTGAGTACTTGATATCGGCAGCTTCTAACAATATCTTATCAGATATCAATAGGGCTTCCCCTTGTGATTTGGGTGTGCAGCAAGGACTGTGCCAACTTTTGGGAGGGTCTAACTGGAATTATGCTATTTTTTGGCAAGTCGTGAGCTTGAAGTCCGGAGCCTTGACCTTGGTTTGGGGTGATGGACATTGTTGTGATCCAAAGGATGGTGACAGTGGAAGTGCGAGTTCTAGCATGGATGAGAAATTGGGGGCAAGGGAGAAGGCAGAGGCAAAGAGAAGGGTACTCCAGAAGTTTCACACATCGTTTGGAGGGTCTTATGAGTGTAAATACTCGGCACGTTTGGATGAGTTGTCTAATGTGGAGATGTTCTACCTGAGTTCAATGTATTTCACATTTTCATGTGATTCAGAAAGTGGCCCTGGGGACGCATATAAGTCAGGTGAATCAATTTGGGCTTCAAATATGGCTGGTTGTTTACATCACTTCCAATCGAGAGCAATTCTGGCTAGATTGGCTGGTTTACAGACAGTTGTTTTTGTACCTTTGAAATCTGGAGTTGTGGAGCTTGGTTCAGTGAAATCAACTCCAGAAGATCAGAATGTACTGAAAATGGTTAAAACAGTAATCGATGTATCTCATTCTGTACAGTCAAGGGGATACCCAAAGATCTTTGGACATGAACTAAGTCTAGGTGGCGCAAAACCTCGATCACTCAGTATTAGCTTTTCTCCAAAGGTGGAAGATGATGCAGGTTTCACTTCAGAAGCTTATGAAGTACAAACACTTGGCTCAAATCATGTTTTTGGAAATTCTTCTAGTGGGTATCGAAGCGATGATAATGAAGCAAAGCAGTTTCCACACACGCGCCAGGAAATTATTGGAGATTTCAATGCTCAGACGAGAATTTCTACTTTGGAGTTCCCTTTGGATGAGTCAACTCAGGCTGATGAGCGAAAACCAAGAAAAAGAGGTAGAAAACCTGCCAATGGTAGAGAAGAGCCATTAAATCACGTGGAAGCAGAACGGCAGAGGCGTGAGAAGCTAAACCAACGATTTTATGCATTACGAGCTGTTGTCCCTAATATCTCAAAGATGGACAAGGCTTCTTTGCTTGGTGATGCTATTTCATTTATCACTGATCTTCAGATGAAGATAAAGGTCTTGGAAACTGAAAAACAGATGATAAGCAACCAAGAAAAGCAGTTGTTAGCACCCGAGATCGACTTTCAATCCAGAGAAGACGATTCTGTTGTGAGATTTAGTTGTCCAATGGATGCCCACCCTGTTTCCAAAGTTATCCAAACTTTGAAGGAACATCAGATTGTATCTCAAGAATGCAATGTTTCTACTACAGAGAATGACATGGTTGTCCATTCATTCTCTATTCAAACACAAGGCGGTAGTGGTACTGCCGAGCAATTGAAGGAAAAGCTGGTGGCGGCCCTTTCGAAGTGATCATCATGTAAGTAAAGTTGTACTTGTCTTAAGGTGAATCTTCAACGAATCTCCTTGTATTAAAAATGGGGCCAGCCTTGTTTTGAATTCACTGATGGATTATTATTATTTAACTTGCATTAATGCCTTTTTTAATCAAACTTTAGATTGCGAAATGAATCCGTCTGTAAGGTATGTGAAATTAAGGCCGTAGCGCTGTTTGTTGTATGTACAATGTTCTTGAAATGCCTTGAGTAAGGTTAAATTATCCTGAAACTTTATTGAAGGAAATTATCTTATTAAACGAAGCTATTAGAAAATTTATGTGTGATCTTTTTTAATATCTACTCAACTCTATTCACTTGTGTGCCGTTTTCTTATCTGTTTCAATCATTTAATTCAATTTTTCAGTTTTGTAAATTTGATGCAGGTGAATTGACGCAAGTACTGCAAATGTAACTCAATTGTGGATACTGAAAATATGGATGTTCATTTTGCAGAACAGAAGTCTGCTTTAGTATATGACTAGTTTACTATATTTTTACGATCATCATATTAATAGTACGAAAATGAAGAGTAATTCCCAACAATTAATTTAAGAATTAATCTTTTAAGGTTGTATATTTTTATAAACTTCAGTTGTTTTTTTTCAATGTAAATTGAACTTTACAGCGAAAAGAAAAGATTGATTTTGATTATTACAATCAAATCAATCGATCCATTATAAAGATTTAAAATCAACAAAATAAAGTAAGTGGACTAAACCCATTGAATTATGACCATATTCATTATTCTGATATTTAAATTCGATAGAGATGAAATTGAAATGGTGAATCTTTTTTATTTCATTTTCATATTTTTTGGACTACGCAGGAATTTGTCGATATTTCTGATTAAATCCTCTTAAATTCTATAGGAAGAAATTGCTATTCCATTTCTCTGTGGAGAAAGGTTTATTCCAAATCATAACATCTATTTCTGAAAATAAACTTATAAAATATATAATAAATATGTCTAAGAAGGGAAAATATTTTTGGACAAAATTTGCTCCATTACTTCATAGAATTCTTTAATGTCCAGAAATACAAAATTTGCTCCACTACTTCATGAAATTCTTTAATGTCCGGAAATTTTTAGATTAGATAATCAACGACTGTTTTTTTTTTTAATTTTTTTGGACAAAATTATTTATAGTATTTTTAGGTAATAAATTACCATATATGTATCCAATAATTAAATATTTTAACAACAAATTACAATATACGTATCAAATAGTTTTGCAAATATCTTCGCAATGAGTCATCTCTAAACTAAATAAGGTTTAGAAACACCTTACTTTGTCAGGAAAATAATTCTCCAAAAAGAATTAATAGTATAAATGTTTCATGTTTGAAGATATGCACTGGAAACTCATGATAAATAAATTCTAATGCTAATAACAATATGGTTATGGGTTATTGTTGAAGTTAACTCAAACACTCATGTAATGGATACAAGTTACGCACAAATGCTCTGTTATTGGTTCAGATTATCTTATCACAAACTCTATCTTTGTTAAAACACAAAAAACAATACACGGATAACTCACGAGATTTGTCTAAAATACACGAAAACCCCATTTAGTTTCAGCAAAGACAAATATATCAAATTTCTTACAAATAGTTTAGTTTTTATACGAAATAATGAAATAACCTTTAGAGATCATGACCATTATCTGAGACCTGGACCAGATATCTAAGAACACGGACCCCAAAATTCTGATCTTCTTCTTCGGGTTATATGTAAAAGGGTGGGCTTAATCTTGTCATTTTATTCTGAAAATTATCATTTAACCTTTAAAAATATAGAGAAAACGACAGAATAAGCCAACTTTCAAGTTCCAATTGTAAAAATGTCCAAAGCATACACTTATTTACCAAAATTACATAGTGGCATATAAATTATTTACCATGTGTTGATCATTTTTGCAATAAAAATGTTTTCTGGACATTACTACCGTTTGAGCTAGAAAATGAATCATTTTTGCAGTTTTCCCCATATTCTTATCAAGTGAAGAAAAATATGTTATTGCTAGTTGAGCTATTGAGGTCAAATGCGGAGTAAAAAACTAGATTGAGTAGGAATTCATTACTTAGTGTCATCATACCTGATAATACATTTTTCATAACGATATGGAGCTAAATTAATTCGATGGTGAATTGCATTGAGTACCAATTAGTATTGAACTTTTAGGACCAAGCCTTACTGGCCAAAAGATTATATAAGAAGTTTTTAACTTCATAATCAGAGAGCTGTTGAAACCTCACGTTGTGTTCCCTTCTGGCCTTCCCTCGACAATAGAATTAACTGAAGTAATGTATTTATGCTGAACAGTTACATGATAACTAGCTGATTATTCAAGTTATAAGTGATCAAATGATGTATCAATCATTTATAGGTAGATGTTTTATAACTCATTAAAAAGATTTAATAAATTAATCTATAAATTATTATCAAATCAGTTGATTACTTAAAACTTGATCAACTATTTAGTTATGGTAAAATCATTCATTTATGCTATGTTTGTGTATTAGAAAAATACTAAAAAAGTAAGCGAGAGAAATTAAAAAATATATATAAGAAAAGAATAATTTTATTGATGGGTACAAAATATGAGAAAGAACTCATATATATTCTTTAAAGAATGATATACAAAACTAACATCTTATTCATGACAAGCTTGTTCTCAAGCAAATAAAAAAAATAATCAAAAGAATTAACTAAAAATTGAATAAGTTAGATATATATCTTATGATCAGTATAGTAGCTTTGAGCCTTGTTTTGTCTCTGTCTTGTCAAGATCAATGGTGCGACATATGGTTCCTATTAGCAGTTGCCACCGCCTCCACGGGGGATATTAGTGCACGGATTGGGACCAGATGGCCCGACCGGACCCTGCTGAAGTGACTGTAAAACAAGAACATGTCCATCTTTCCTTAACCATTGCTCTCTTTCAATTGCTCTTATTGCTTCAGGTTGTGGTGAAACGAAAAGAATGATGAGAATAATGACACAAAAATAACATTTCCTTTCCGAAAATCCCATTTTCAGTTAAGAAACTGAAATTCTTCCTCTCTCTTTGTAAAGGTGATTTTGATCGACAAAATTCTTTCGTTTTTCTTTCTACTTCGGGCAAGCTATTTGTAAAAAAGAAAATGCAAATAAGATGGCTTAGAAAATGAGAAAGCGGAGCTATATATAATGAGTTTGGGTCTGATTTTGACTGTACTAAAAAAAGGGTTATTAGGATTTTATAAAGTTGACGAAGCCATAGTTTGAAAGTTGAAAAAAAAATAAACAAATGTACGTTAGAATGAATCAAAACACGGACGTAGCTTGAACGCCAATACAGTAAAAATTTTTGGGGTAAACTTGTGTTTGAACATAATATTTTTTTTGTTGGTCACAAATTCTAAATATAACACGATGATTGGGGTAGGTTTGGTTTGGTTGTCGGACCAAGTGTATGGAAAAGCAAAGTTTTGTTTTTATCCGAAGGAAAATATACAATATAGTGTGGTTTGTGCTGATATTGATGATTTTCAATCAAGTAACTACAAGAAAATTTTTCAATTACGATAGTTATACGATGATTTAACAATCACCGCTAATTGTTAAACAATGGGGATAAATTATGACGGTATAGTCAACCGTCGCAATTAGTTATGTTTTACCGACGATTTTAAATTAACCGTCCGCAATAGGTCACATATTGCGACGGTTTTGCCCAACCGTCGCAATCAATTATATTTTTTATTTTCATATTGACGGTTTAGGAGAACTGTCGCACTTAATTGGAATATTGCGATGGTTCATGTTAACCGTCGCAATTAGTTGAGAAATTATGACGTTTATGTAAACCGTCACAAATGTCTTTGAGGGGTTACTTAAATTTTTTGCTTTTTTTAATCCTTATTGTGACGGTTCCATCTAACTGTCGCAAAATGCTTTGAGGGATTATTTAATAAAACGATGTAGTTTTGATTTTTTTTAATCACTACTGCGACGATTTTTTAAAAACCGTCGCAAAAGGAAACTGTAAATATCTATAGTGAGGGTTTTTAAAATCCGTCGCAAAAAGAAACCCTAAATCAAAAGAATCGCGCGTGTTCTTCACTATTTCCCTCATGTTTTCCCCCCAGCAGCTCTCAACGGGCGTGTTTTCTCCCCCATTTTCGAACAACGATCTCAGCCCCGTGCTCCTCGTCGTAGCTCAACCTTGGTACAATGGTTCTCCTCTCCATTGATCAGTCGCGGTAGGTTCCTTCTTCTCCATTAATTTTCTTGATTTCTAGTATTTTTTTAATGCTTTTTCTTTTTTGAGCTGTATGACCTCGTGCTGAATTCGTGGCTAGCTAATTCCCGTTGTGTCGACCTGTTAGAGAATGTGAATGAACATAAGCTATTGTATATTAAACAAATTATGAACAAGTCAAAAAAATTCTTTCTATAAAAAAGTTTCAACAATTATAAAAAATGTTAATGTTATGTTATCTGGGCATGAGAGGGAGAGTGAATTAAGTTAATGAAATTTGGATGTATATGATCCATCTCTTGTTCTTTGAATTTGTAGTAAGCTTGAGATTGTGTTAATTTGGATGCATATGATTTCATCTCTTGTTCTTTGAATTTGTAGTAAGCTTGAGATTGTGTTAATTCTTATTATATGTTACAATTTATTTGGGTTAAATTTAGTTCCACTACTATCGTAGTACTCCAACAGATATGGTGCTATGTCACCAAATGTATTAAATGCTTCAACAGTCTTTGGCCAAAAGGTGTAGCATTAGTTTTGATTATTCTATTTGTTTGGTCTTCTTTAATCTTTGAGAGTTGCAATGGATAATAGTTGGATGACTAAACCAAGATTTAGTAAGACATATCAAGATGGAGTAGATAAGTTTTTGAGCTTTACATTTGAGAGAGGATCGAATGATGGATATATATCGTGTCCTTGTTACCGGTGTGTTCATTGTTATCGTAAGACTAGAGACGTCGTCCGTGAACACCTGATATATAATAGAATTATAAATGGTTATACATGTTGGTATTTTCAAGGGGAGTTAGTGGTGACTACTTTATCCGGAATAGGTACGTCATATGAAGTCATTGATAATAATAAGGAACATGTAGAAACACCATTATCATGTCAAGAGGATGATAATGATATGCATGATTTGTTGCATGATGCATTTGGTAATTTATTGAACAATGAACATGGTTCAGACTCTATTCCATCACAACAACCGGTTGATGATGTAGATGAAAGAATGAGGGAATTCAGAAATGATTCTGATGATAAGGACTTTTACGATTTGGTTAAAGATAATAATCAACCACTATATCCTGGATGTGAAGAATTCTCAAAATTGTCATTTATTGTGAATCAATATCATATTAAATGTCTTAATGGATTGAGTGAGAAATTATTTTCTCCCCTTCTTGAATTGTTAAATAGAGCATTTCCTAAGGGGGTTCAACTTCCAAATACATTTTATGAAGTAAAGAAATTGATTCAGAGGTTAGGACTTGGGTATGATAAAATAGATGCGTGCCCCAATGATTGTATGTTGTATTGGAAAAAAAGAGAGAAATACCAAGTATGTGATCATTGTGGTATTTCAAGATGGGTTATCAATGAAACAAATTGTATGTCTCAAAGAAAGAAGAAAGAGAAGAAAATATATGCCAAAGTATTGCGTTACTTTCCTCTAAAACACAAATTGCAAAGATTATACATGTCCTTAAAACTGCTGAAAGTATGAGATGACACCATGAGTGGCGCACTAAGGATGATGTTTTGAGACATCCTGCTGACGCAGATACTTAAAAGGTTTTTTATGATAACCTCAAAGAATTTTCTTTGGAACCACGTAATGTTAGGTTGGGGTTAGCTAGTGATGGCTTCAACCCATTCGGAAACATGAGTAAGAGTTACAGTGCTTGGCCTGTAATCTTGATTCCATACAATTCCTTGGATGTGCATGAAACAAACAAATTTTATATTGTCTACGCTTGTTCCTGGGCCTGATATGGAAGGTAATAATATTGATGTGTATTTGCAATCGTTGATTGAAGTACTAAAAGAATTGTGGGAGGTTGGTGTAAATACATACGATACATCGCAAAAGGAAATGTTTAAAATGCATAAGGCATTTTTATGGACTATCAATGATTTTCCTGCGCATGGCAACTTGTTTGGATGGGATACACATTCACGTATTCCATGCCCTCACACACATCATATACACTTGAAGCATAGTAATAAGTATTGCTTTATGTGTCATCGACGATATCTGAAGGATGATCACATATTTCGCTTGATATCTAAAATTTTGATGGTACTATTGAGGAGAGACCACCTCCCATTTTAGCATCAGGGTCTATAATTTATGAACAAGTGCATGATATAAATGTCATATTTGGAAAGGAAGTGATTGGCAAAAAAAGATAGGAAGCAGGTGTTCAATATTGGAAAAAGAAGAGTATATTTTTTGAACTTCCTTATTGGGAGTTTAATCTTATACGCCATCATTTTGATGTGATGCATGTAGAAAAAAATGTATGTGATAACATTATTGGAACACTTCTAAATGACAAATGAAATTCGAAAGATAATTTAAATGCACGTCTAGATCTTTGCGTCCTGAACGTAAAACATCGTCTTCATTCGAAGGTCGATAAAATAAAAAAAAAGTCTACATTACCGCCTGCTTCCTTTACAATGCCAATCGAAGATAAAAATATGTTTTGACAAGTATTAAAAATCATCAAAGTTCCTGATGGATATGCCTCAAATATGTCTCATTGTATTGATACAAAGAATCATAAAATTCAAGGTCTGAAAAGTCATGATTTTCACATCATCATGGAACATTTTTTATCGATCGCGCTAAGAGGGTCACTATCATCGAATGTGAACTCAGTGTTATTTGAATTGAGTTGGTTCGTTAAAGAATTGTGCTCGACAAATCTTCGTAGGGACATGATCGATAAACTTCAGGATCGTATTATTGTAATACTTTGTCAAATGGAAATTATATTTCCACCAGCATTTTTCAGCGTCATGGTTCATTTGGTAGTTCAATTAGCTTCTGAAGCAAAAATTGTAGGACCTGTCCACTATAGACAGATGTATCCAAGTGAAAGGTACGATTGACATAGTATATTTACCATTCAATTATGATTCCATGAAATGATTTGCTCAGTATGGGTTGTTTGTATTTGTGTTAGGTATTTAGGTAAACTAAAATCTTATGTGCACTATAGAGCTCATCCCGAAGGTTCAATTGTCGAGGCTTACATTATGGATGAGTGTACAACATTTTGTTCAAGGTATTTAGATAGAGTGGAAACAAAATTTAATCTGCCTAGGAGGAATAATAATTTTATAAATGAGCAAACAACACAAATATTTCTCTCTTTCCTATTTTAGGTCGACCAACAAAGAAGGCGACAACTGATGTGCTTGATAGCATCACATTGATACAAGCACATCGATTTGTGTTGTTTAATTGCGAGTTGGTTGATCCATTCCGTAAGTAAGTCTCAAATATATAGCTTGGATAAACTTACATCCATTTCCCAGGCTGTTACTTACTTTATCTAAAATAATCGCAAAGAGTTTACGGATAATTATAAAAGACAACACCGTAGTCGTCGACTTTCTCATAATGAAGTCGAATGTGTACTTCATGATAAATTTATTGATTGGTTTACATCTAAAGTAAGTTCAATAAATGTACTTGAATTGTTTAATTATATATGGTTCAATAGATGTTGAATACTTTTTTTTATGAATAGATAACCAAAATGGGAAATAATGCGTCAGAAGAGTTGAGATGGTTAGCTCAAGGTCCAAATATTGTGGTGAAGAAGTATGATGCATACAATATTAATGGATTTGTTTTTCGTACAAAGGAAAGTAATAGCCTTCGTAAGTCTCAAAATAGTGGAGTCATGGTAACATCAGAGATGGCAAGTTATGCAAATGTAGGAGACAGAGAGAGGACTTATTATGACATTCTTGAATATATCATTGAGAAGAATTATTATGAGAATTTCAAAGTGATTTTATTCAAATGTGATTGGATTGACCATACTAAAGGTATTAGAGTAAAGACTGATCGATATGGGTTTACACGTGTTAATTTTTCACGTTTGACCCATACCAGAGAGCATTTGAAGCATGAGCCATTTATTTTTGCATCACAAGCACGTTTAGTATATTATGTTGATGATCCAAAGGATAAAGACTAGCATGTAGTTGTCTATACAAAGCCTAGAGATTTGTATGACATGGGAGTACAAGAGCTGGAAAGTGACACCGGATTCCATCATAACGACGAAGTTCTCAACAGACAAAGTCTAGAAGAAGTGAACTTAGATCAAGTAGATGTTGATGGTTTGACTTTTGAAGACATGACATATGATTATAATAGTGATGATGATAACAACTTTTCTATTTTCTTAGTTATAAAATATTTTCTAAGTCAGATATAGTCATAATGATTAACATGTGCAGGATTACACCATGTCCTCGTCGAGATGTTCAGATACTCGATTGGATATTGACTTTCCAAATGAATCTAGAGCATCAAATCCACATCATGATATGAATATGGAAATAGAAGGTTTTTTCGCTCTTGTTCAAGTTAATGGAGATAATAAAATAGTTCTCCATTTAATTATCATAATGTTATTCAATATTTTGTTAAATAGAACTATTTGTGAGTCGTACGTGAGGACGAACGCAGTTGACATCTATATGGGCAAGATCAGGCGATGATAGAATACCGTGGCTTTCAATGCCCAATGTCAGGTCATCATTGCTAATAAAGGAAAGTTTGTAAGATTTTGTGGTACCGTTGCTAGACGACATAATATTTTGCCCATACAATATGATTGGAGGCATGTGTCGCGGTATCATAAAGATAAAGTGTGGAAAATAGTGAATGTATGGTTGCTTGTATGTTCATAGATATATACATACATACATACATACATACATACATACATATATATATAATTAATTGTGTACTAATCTTTTGTAGTCAAAATATGCCGTAGAAGAATGTCATAAAGCATATGTTTTGACAATGTTAAATGCAAGATGGAAGGATGAGAAGAGCAGAATAAAGAATACATATATGGCGACATATGAAACGAAGGAAGAGGCATTAGAACATTAGAATGATGCTATTCCAAAAGATAGTTTTGTTGTGATAATTTGTAGATGATACTCAGAAGAAGAAAATATATGATTTTTAACTATACATCTATGATTAATTGTATGTGAAATAAATTAACTTTTTTTATCTTTCATAAATATAGAAGTAAGCTGAAACTAATAGAAGATTACAGAGTAAACCAAAACACCCTCACAAGTTGAGACGTACCAGTATACCAACGACAAGAGCAGAAATGTTAAATTCTAAACTTTATAATTATTTTAATTAGTTTTATTTTAAGTATATTTAATCATATGTTCTCATTTAATAGACAGAAGAGCTTCAAAGAGAGCCCTCAAGAATGGAGCTATTTGTAGCCTCACATGAACAGAAAGATGAAACTTCTGTAAATGAAAAGACCGCAAATATTGCAGTAAGTATAAGTTGTAATATTAATACCAAGTTTTTAAATAGTTATTACATGTTTACTCATACTAAGTCTTATTTTGTATTATAAGCGAAACTTAAAGAGTGCATGAGTCAACTTCCGGATGATGATTTAATTTCATCAAACGACGTGCTCTCACAAGTATTGGGTCCAGAACATCCTAGACGAGTGCGTTCATTAGGACTCGGGGTAACTCCATCTCTAGTGTTCTCGCATTATTGTGGGGAATCGTCCACGCAAAATTCTTCCCCTTTTATCAACTGAGCTAGAATCTCAACGTGCCCGAGTAGCTGAGTTGGAGGCTCAATGCGCATGGGTGCCTCAGTTAGATGTTGAATGTTCAGAGATGCGTGAGAAATATGATAAGGTGCAGGCTGAATATTCATAGATACACTCCCGACTAAGCTTAATTATGAAGTTTATGCAAGACTCTCGTAAAAACTAAGATAACATTTTGTTGTTTAACGTTATTTAATAGTACTTCAGAAATATTTTGTTATTTTAAATTTTCATACTTTGAACTCATTAAACAATTTATATTGATAATCTATTATAGTTTTGGATATCTAATTAATGATTTAATGCTTTATAATTATACGCTCTGTAAATATATAGAATTATATTGCTCTGATTATTGTGGAAATATATACCATATTAAAATTGTGCTAATATTTAGGAATTTTTGGGAATTAGCAGAAATAGGAAGGAGTATATGAAATTGGACTAGGACAAATTCACGACAGTTCTATAACCGTCGCAATATGACTACCTATTTAGCAACGGTTGTAGAACAGTCGTTATATATACAATTTGCGACGGTTCTATAAACCATAATGAATTATCAAAATAACCGTTGCTTTAGAGTTTCTATCACGACGTTCCTCTGACGGTTGTCAAAATCGTCGGTGATTTAATCCCGACGGTGACGATCCCGACGGTTAAAAACCGTCACCGTATAGATTCTGACGGTTAAAACCTTCACCGTAGACTCGAATAACTGTCACCGTAGACGTATTTTCTATGCATAGATAGTGTCACCCCCACAACTCAACAAAGTTTTATGAGAAGAGTATGGGGAATACTAATTTAGGTATTTAGAAAAACATTTGGTTTTCCTACTCCAATTTGTATTTGTAATAATGCTTAGCATGTGAAACTATTTTCATCTATTCAACATTCATCATATCAAAATTTGACAATAAGAATTCAAATAAAAAATATCAAAATAAACATAATATATATATAATGATAAATTTCTCAATAAAGACAGTTGATCGTTATAATTGGAAAAATCTAATCTGATCACTCTTTATATTTGAGTGTCAAGGATGGGACACCTGGGCCTCATAACTAGCATAAAAAAGACATATCTAGACAATGTAGGATAACATTCTAATATATCTTTCTCGACCACAACATAACAAGTGAGCTGAGTAGCATATCAAACAGTATGAATAAAGCAACACAAATAGGTGAAGTAATCAACACACAAATTGAAGCTCAACCAAGCACTTTTTAATGTTGGATTGTTGAGCTTGGAGGTGGAATGGAGCTTCTAATTCAGCTCTATTTTTCAAAGAGAATTGTGGCAGATTGTGATCTTCAGTTTAGAATTTAGCACCAATTACATTCGATTATAATTTTTTCAGAGTTCATTTCGTAATTTGAGCACTTCACTGCTTCCAATCTCCAGCTCTAGTATATACTGCTTATTCTCTATTTTGGGGTTTGTTGTTTGGATCCGCTTGCGGCTCTATATTCGAAGTTTTCTTTTCTATGATGTTGATCATGCTAATTAGTTCCCATGGACTATTTGAGCGCTTCATCAATGAATTTTTTAACCCTAATCTGAACTTACTATCACAAGTTGAGGATAAAAACTGATCGTTCTCTCTGATAATGATATACATGAAATTAGGATGATAAAAGCTTTTGATGTCCCTCAACTTAATTTAGGTCATTGAAAACTTTAATCCCAAAATTGAAAATCGACATTTTATTTCTTCCCTTTCTTTTTAAAACGCAAACCTTGTGATTTAGGCTCAATTTTGTTTGATTTAAGAGTTCTTTTAGTTTTGCAAATATCTTCGCAATGAGTCATCTCTAAACTAAATAATGTTTAGAAACACCTTACTTTGTCAGGAAAATTATTCTCCAAAAAGAATTAATAGTATAAATGTTTCATGTTTGAAGATATGCACTGGAAACTCATGCTAAATAATTAAATTCTAATGCTACTAACAATATGGTTATGGGTTATTGTTGAAGTTAACTCAAACACTCATGTAATGGATACAAATTACACACCAATGCTCTGTTATTGGTTCAGATTATCTAATCACAAACTCCATCTTTATTAAAACGCAAAAAAAATACACGGATACCTCACGAGGTTTGTCTAAAATACACGAAAACCCCATTTAGTTTCAAAAAAGACAAATATATCAAATATGTTACAAATAGTTTAGTTTTTGAACGAAATGATGAAAATAACCTTTAGAGATCATGACCATTATCTGAGACCTGTACCAGATATCCAAGAACACGGACCCGAAAATTCGGGTTCAATATATCCCTAAACCTGTTAGCAAAAATGTTGATTGAGGATATATTTGATATTTTAAAAAATTAACGTTGTTAGTGAGAAAATTAATGTTCTTGAGTTTCTTTATCTACAAAAAAATATGTTAAGAATGTCTGTGTCTTTTCTAAAACTATAGAAAATGTTCGTATATTTTAGGCAAATATCAAGAATGTCTGTATATTTTAGATAAATTTCAAAGATGTCCACGTGAAAAAAGTGAATATCAAGGATGTCGATGTATTTTTTTTGA
>QANY01008134.1:0-75334 GCA_003255025.1 Datisca glomerata
AGAATCCTTGCTAAACACATGGCTTTGCAAAAAAATCATTGACATGCTTGAGCTGGATGACACAACAAGGTGAGAGGTGACACAAATGCTCGTAAATGTATTTAAGCAACACAGAAGGTGAACACATTATTACTTTGTGCAGCCATTGTTTGGCTGAATATGAAAGAATGAGGAAGTGGCAATCATATTAACAAATCATCGATCGACTCGTCAAAAGAATCTACCACAATCGCCCTTTTATATCTTAAAGCCACAATAAACAGTGTGTAAGTAAATAGAGCGTTAGTAGACCATGGGTTAGGAATCAATGTGATGTCCATCACTATGTTCAAGGTAGTAGACATTCTGGAAAGAAGACTGGTACGAAAATCTATAATGATAACAAGTTTCTCATAAGTTGTAATAAGGACGTTAGGGTATGTCAACATAGAACTCCAAGTGGGGTAATGAAGATGATAAATTGCTTCCATATGATAGAGATAGAAAGCATCTACCGTATATTCTTGGGGAGGCCATTGATTCAGATCATGATTGTATCTCTTCAACGTTATATCAATGCTTGAAGGTATTGTGGAAGAGATGAATCAACACTGTGGTGGCTTCCAAAGCATCAATAAGACAGAGGCACATCTAATCGAGGAAGTACTATTTGATGACTTGGTTGTAATAGGAACGACCGCACCAAGAAACATACAACAATCAACTTAACAAGGTGGGAGAAGAGCATAGATAAAAAAGATTGTGCAAGGATAGACAGAATTGGTCAGGCGTGCCCAACCTGATCTCTCTAATAGTGGAAAAAAAGCGGAAGATTATATGATGGAAGAAGCATTCATGAAACTACAAGGTTTTATAATTGGGATACTTGTGATGAACTAAAAGTTACCAGAAGAGCCTTAGGCCAAGAGGAGTTGTAGCCAAAATTCATCATGGATGGATTTAACAGGAACAATCAGATAAAGATGGCGATAGAGGATGCTGAGAAAACTATATTCAAAACATTGTTTGCGTACTTTTATTATGTTGTAATGCCATTTGGATTGAAAAACACAAGGGCTACTAATCAATGGGCGATGATGGTAATATTTCACCATGTGAGTCATATGTGCGTTAAAGACTACGTGGATAATCTAATAGTAAAGTCAAAAGGGGCAGAGTTGCATCTGAAACATCTCACACGTGTATTTGAAAGGTGCAAAGCTTACAAATTAAAGATGAATATGTTAAAATGTGCCTTAGGCATATCATGGGGAAATATTTTAAAATGTTGCGTGCACAAGCGAGGGATAGACATCGATTAGTCCAAAGTGAAGGCAATAAAGGACAGGTCACCTTTACGCTTAGTAAAAGAGTTAGAAGCCTTTTAGGTGAAAATATCATGTGTTCATCACTTCGTACTTGCCCTTGTCGAGCCTATAAGTTATTTATAACCACTCTTTAAACAAGATTGTGAATTCTTCTAAACGAATGAGCACCAGCGCAAATATGTTACCATCAAAGATGTATTGTTGGCAATTGCTACCATGCAACCATCGTGTAATGATTTACCGTTACTACCTAACATTACATCAAATGCTATGCTTGTTAGGGCTTTCTTGGTTGAAGAAAGAGAATGGGTATAACACCCGATATTTTATCTAGGTGGGGTTGTGCGGGGTCCCAAGCTCAGATACTCACCCCATGAGAAGCACTTCTTAGCACTTATGTTCGCTACACAGAAATTTCATCATTACATGCTCGGTAGCAAGGTCACCTAATGAAAAAATCCAACCCCATCTGTTTTCTATTATCCAGGCCTTCTTTGAATGACAGACTCACTCGGTGGACCATGTTGTTGAGTGATTTTGACATAACTCCTACAACCTCAAATACCTAAAAAAGCCAAACTTTGGTAGATTTACCAACTCAATTCTCGAGTGGTGAATCAAAACCTTTTAGTGAAGTAGTATTAGGAAAAGTTAATACTTGTGAAGATGCACCATGGGCTGTTACTGTTGATGAATCATCCATGCATTCTAGTGGCGGAGCATGACTCGTTCTAGAAGACCCTTATGACAATATGTTTTAGATAGCATACAAATTAACATTCATGTGCACAAAAAAAGTGGAATACAAGACTCTTATACTCGTGTTACTATATATGAAGGAAAAGGCTGACACAATTTTGAAGGTTAAAGGGGATTCTAATATAATTACCAATCAAGTTAAAGGGGAATTCATTGTTAAAGAACCTCCTCTCTCCCAGTACCTACATGAGGTCCAAAAAAATATTTGAGATATTTGATGATTTAACTTTTGAACACACTTTTAGATCTAACAATCACAAACTGATGCTTTAGTCACGCTCGCCTCAAAGCGTCCTCTCATGTATCATATTCTTAGCATTGAGATAGCAGTCAAGTCGACTACTATAGTTTCTGAGGGTTATGTTGAAGTGATACCTCAAGCTTGGGGATTTGATATTAATAAATAGTTATGCAAAGGGGAGACAACCTTGAATAAAGATCTAAAGAACTTTATCTAGCTGAATGGGGTTTTGTTTCTCAGAGGCTTAGATGAGGTACTATTACCTTGTATAAGTATTGAAAAGGGTCATCGCTACTCACCCTACATGATGAGTTTTATGCATGGAAGGGCTGCTCCCCCATCTTCGTTTGGAAAGAATGAGTCTTTACCGACCAAGAATGGGTACAAAGCCACGATTCTTTAGAAAAATTACACTAGTGCCAATTGGTCCCAGAACCAAGGGAAGCTAACTTAGTGGAAGTTGTTACGAATTGATGACAACCTTATATTACATATTTAAATGAAGGTGTTCTCCATGTAAATGCAACATACATTGCTCTTGTGAAAATGCGAAGATTATGATTCTTTCTCCTGAACAATGAACTTTTTAGAAAAAGTGTAGATGGTCACCTTATGAAATGTCTAGGCTTGAATGAAAAAGAAGAGTACTAGTGGAAGTGCACAATGAAAAGAGTGGGGAATTGGCTGACTATAGAGGATGATACATTAAACTTTGCTCGAAGATTTGATGCATGCCAAATTCTAGGAATGTCACTCATGTACCATTGATACCTTTACATTCGATCAAGGTCCTATGTCCCTTTGACATGTGGGCCTGGATTTCATCATACCGATATCTCTAGCCTCAACAGGGAATATATGTATCTTAACTGCTACGACTATATAACAAATGGGTAGAGGTCATACCATTGAATAAGGGTAAGGGGGAGCAAGTGTACAACTCCATGAAGAAGTACATAATTTGCTGCTTTGATTTACCAAAGCGCATCATTTCTAACAATGGCACAACTTTAACATGCACGTTTGTAGCTTAGTTGTTTGAGCAAGGTCATAGTGAGCCATAGAGAGTCTTGTTGAGCTTACAAGCATAAGTTGGCCTTGAGGAGTCAGTGAAGCCAACATGTTGCTACATATACACTGTTTCTGAGAGGTGACCATGGAGAAACACATTGTTAACATCCAGTTGTCTAATAGGCCACTTGTTTGTGAGAGAAATAGTGAGAACAAGCCTGACAGTGACTGGTTTTAGTGGAAACCTTTTGCTACCAGCCCGGCCTTATGCCTTTGAATGGTGCCGTTTGAGTGAAGCTTGAGCCTGAATACCCATTTATTTACAATTATATTCATAGAGGGATGAGGATACCAAGGTTCAAGTGTGATTGAGTTGAAGAGTAGAGAATTCAGCTTGCATTGCTCTTTTCCAGTGAGGGTCAGTCAAGGCTTGGGAACAGACTTTGGTTCCACTTTTGTTGCTAGTTGTTATTGAATTTTATGTTGAAACCATTTTGGTTTGATGTGTTGTGGACTAGGTTAGCACAAGCTTTCAAGGTAGCCTCCCTTTCTGCATGCAACTCTTCAGTCCTTGACTCATGGATGAGCAACAGTGACTGAACTTCCTCTATTGTGAGGTTATCACTCTGGAAGTGGTATTCACCATTATGGAGTCAAACTCAGTTGGCAGGCCATTCAAGATGTGTAGGGTAAGGTCTTGCTCATTTATAGCACCACCTGCTGCTAGAAGTTTGTCTCCAATGGTTCTCATAACATCTATATAGTCTAGTACACTTTTATCATCCTTTCTTATGATGTACAGTGAATTTTTTAGGCTTAGTAGCTTAGCCTTTGATCTTCTTGCGTAGGTTCTTTCTAGAGCAAGCCAAAGTCCTTTTGAGGTCTCATATTGCAGGATTGAGCCAAACACCCTATGACTCATGGTTGACCTTAGCCAACTGAGAAGCAGTAGATCATTACGAACCCACTGAATATACTCAGGGTTGACGGAGCCATCATCTAGGTTTTCAACTGTTTAGCTTGTGTGTTGAGGATGAACTCACTTAGACCATGTCCAATAATGGCTGGTACAGCCTTCCAAATAATATGATTGTCTCTGTCGAGCTTAATAGACAGAGTGGAATGAAAGTTATTAGAGAAATGGTTTAATTCAGTGGCATTTTTATGAGTTTTTTTAGAAGTCTCTCTGTTTTGAGTGATTGAATCAAAGGAAGCCATTAATGGCTCTGATACCAAGTTAAGCTTAAGGAAAGACGTAAAGAAGAGGAAAATAAATGTAGCTTGAACACTAATTTAGGTATTGTATTCAAACACTCAAGATAATCATTCTCAACAGTAATAGACAAGCATGTGATTTATATTAGCACTAAAAGATAAAAGGAAGAGGAAAGAATCTAGTTTGTTAGCAAGAGCAGAAATCTGTCAAGCAATCATTGGAGCACACGAGAGGGCACGATTCTTTCTTAATAACCAAAGGTGATCTGGCAGTGAGGTTAAAGAAGTTGAGTCATGAACTGACAAGGCTAAAAGAGAACACGTGACCCTGCTTTAGCTCAGTACCTTAACAATTTTAAGGTCCTTACACCACTCCAAGATCATGCTCGAGGGGGATGATCAAACTCTGCATAGGTTGAAATATTGACCCTTGATGGCGCGCACCTGGGATGATGCTCCCGCACGAACATTTACAAGAATGCATGGTTTACGAATGTCACGATCTCACTCAATTATCACCCTAAGTCTTGATGAACGAGATCAAGTAGATAATACAAAGTCCCCATGAATAGAGGGGCCAAGGCAACCTTTTGACATGTTGCTAACTGGGCTCCATCAAGAACATGCGTCTGATCATCACCTTGTTCTAAAGCCCTGAATTAATAGATAAACACATGTTCAACGAAAATGAATAAGATATAATATGGAAGACAAGGATGATAATGGTAAGTGCAGTAGTATGATAACAACTTGCACTCAACATAACATAATAATGACATAATGAATGGAAAAAATATCAGTATTACCTTGAAGTATGTACTGTGATAACCACATTCCAATGAGGGCTGCTAGTTCTACTATCTTGTCCCAAAAGCACGGGTCTGGATCCAGCTCCTGTGGCTCTCCTCCTTTCTTAATGGAAACATTGACGTTTTTTAAATAATGGCACAGTCAACCTGAAAAGTTTGACCTCCTACTTTATATTCGATAATAGATTTATTGCGACTTAGAAAAGACATGATCTAGAATTTAACTATGAGTTTTGGCGTCAGGTTCTAGTACAGTCGCAGTCACATCATGATCGCAGAAGAAAGGAACACGCAACAAAAAGTACACATCCTAAAGTGTTTGGCATGAACTCCCCCCAAGTTGTGATGAAAGGGTGAGAATGTGTGCTCCAACATAACAACAAAGGCTGCATTATAGAAGACTCATGATTCACAATGAGCTGCGAACACATTTCCAGCGCCACAAAATTGCAACGTGCTCGGGGATTGAAAAGATGTATTGTGCCCACTCATGCCAGCCAACTTCCATTTTGATATGACTACTAAGATTAATAGGGGACATGGGCAAATTACGTCGTGCCTTCGTCACAAAGAGGACCAATTCTGCAACAAATTTCATGCTTCTACTCTCTTGCTCCAGCTATAAAGAATGGTCTGAAAAACCATTCACTTCAACGGTCTTTTTCATTCTTCAAAGGACACAAAATGCAAAATCATTTATCACGTTTCATGATTTACTCAAGATGGGTGGTGGCACGTTTGATCTGGGTGTAGTGAGAAGAGCTTGAAGGTTGGCCATAAAGTCCAATGTGAAGATTATATCTCAAGTCCTGAAAATAAAAAAAAAAGATACAACTTCAAGATTCTATAAGAAACGTGATAAGGAAATAAATAACTTATGACAGTACAAACAGGTCTTGAAACATGAGCGTTCAAGCCGAACCAGACACCGACAACAGCAGGTGAGTACATTACAACAGCTGTGATATTTTGATCATAACTTTCTCATCCAATATATGACTGAGCCGATTCAAAAACCTCTAAAACGTTAACTCAGAACCAAAAATCTTCAATTTCACGAGGAAAATACAATTCGGAAGTTTAGAATGTCAAATTTGAGTCCAAACGTGACGTTTTGATAAAAAGTGTGTGAATGCACTTAATGCCTTTTGGACTAAAAAATGCTTGAGAAACTTACTAGAGATTGGTGAATCACATCTTCCAGATGAAGATCATACTGACAATGGGCAGACGAGACCATGTTTACCACCTGGAAACGCCTTTCATCAATCTCCGGAAGAACAATATGAACTAAACTCGGATAAGTGTGCATTAACAGTAATGGCTAGGAAATTCCTTTGGCATATGGTCACATAGAGAGGCATTGATGTTAATCACGATCAAGTTTAGGTGATTGTGGAAATGAAGCTGTTGAAAACTCTGGAAGACCTGCACAGCTTAACAGGAAAATTAGCATCAATTGGCGAGTTTCTAGCGAGATCTATAGACAAATGCATATCGTTCTACTCATGGCTGAAGAAAATTTAGCCCTAATGATGGGAAGAAGAATGTGAAACCACTTTTTTAGAAATTCAAATGTACTTAATTTACCACCATTACTCTCGAAACCACATCCTGATGAGGATCTTTACTTGTATTTAGCAGTGTTAGAAACGACTATCAGTGCGCTCTAGTTAGAGAAGAGGATGAGAAGCTAAATCTGGTCTACTTCACTACTAAATGTCTCACGGGTGCAGAGGCCATATATCATAAAATGAAAAAAAAAATCATATTGGCTTTGGTAACAACATCAGGCAAGCTTAAGCCTTACTTCCAAGCGCACACAATAATAGTAACAACAGAGTCCCAATCCAGAGTATTCTTCATTTGGTAGATCTCGCTAGGACAGTACAAAATCCACTATGTTCCTAGGAAATCAAATAAAGGACATGCCTTAGTGGAGTTTTTTGTATAACCCACTCGAGATTAGGTCATACCAAACAGCAGCACAAATGCATCTGAGGGAGATTGAAAGTTATTCCTAGTTGGCGCATCCATCCAATGAGGAGCAAGAGCGGGGTTCATGATTCAAAAGTTAATATTTTCTTGTGATTTCCAACTCATAAGTAACCAAATTACAGGAAACTATACTGCCAAGGACAAAATGATGGCCAAGTATCTGTAGCTGGTAAATAAATTATTGGAAAACGCCAAAGAGTACAAAATTATAAAAATTACACAAATACGAAGAGAAGATGACTCCCATGAAAATACCCTTGCCACTCTAGGATCATCTACGAAGACCCAAGGAAAGAGAAGTATCCTAGTGGAATTCTTAGAAAGCCCAAGTATAGATGACGAACAGCCCGTACTTTACGATGATGAAGCTATCCTACCTAACTTAAATTTTTAAGTGTGCATTCTGCCTAAACGTGCGTATGTTTATAAGAGTTATGATATCGTTTACATTGCTTGTTAATTTTTTTTAGTTTCTTTTCATGATATGACGTATGTTTTAGTTAGAATGTGTATGTAATGATTGAGATTTTTATTATTTTTCACTAATTAAAATGTTGTCCACGAGCCCATTAGCATCGTTATTGAAAATATTATCGACACTAATGGATATTAACTACGACTTTAATCTGACCGTGATATCTAGTTGTAGGCTATGTAAAAAAGAATGTGGGTTATTTGTATTTATAGTACCAAGAATGGAAAGGGTTTGTAAGTAAAAATATACTATTCTTGGAAGAAGATTATATTTCAAAAAGAATATCTAGACGCAACACAAATTTGGAAGATTTTTCCAATAATGCATATGTCATGCAATCAAGTTGGAAATAGATAAGTCCAAAGGTTATCGAGAATCTAGTTAGTCAAGAGAATAAGAATAAAGTACTTCCTAGTACTACACAACCTTATTGTGGTGGGAGCATTTCTCGTTCATATGAGAAATAAATGTTCTTAGAAGAGTTCAGTATGGTAATCCTGACGGAACGTGAGCTAGATCTCAACCACTACATTGTAGTGGGAGGGAATCATGACCAACTGAGAGATTCATGTTTGACTGAGACTTTCAAGTCCATCTCAGATGAACATAACTCAGATCTCAGTAACTGCATAAAGGTTGTAAATGATGCAAAGTAAATAACTAACTTAAGGTAATGAAATTTGAAAATGATTTCATCAACTCTAATGGAGTATGGATGCTTGTAGAATCCCAAGAGTATTGGGTGTTGAGGATCTACAAGAGAAAGTGAGACATAGATGAAATGTTAAGACCTTTGAGGCTAGACTTAGTGCGAAATGGCATACTTATTGAGAGGATATTGATTATAGTAGACCATTTTCACTAATAGACATGCTCATGTCTATAAAGTAGTGTATCCATTGAACCAAAATCATTTTTGAGTTTTTAGAAAATGGATGTCAAGAATGCTATCTTGTATGGCGATCTTGAAGTGAATATCTTGAAGTCAATTTTTGGATTTGTCACTAAAGGACAAAAATTATGATATACATGATGAATTAATCCAATCGTGGACTTAAGCATGCATTAAGGGCTAGAAACGTTATGTTGAAAATGTAATCAAAGTTTTGATTTTGATCAAGGTCATAATGAGCCATGACGGTGCAAGAGAAAGGAAGGAAACATAATGATTTTCTTTATTTTTTAAGTAGATGACTTTTTATCATCGAAAACAATGTAGAATTAAATGTCACTGATAAAACCATATTTGTCTAAATTTATGGTCTTCACTCTAAGAATTAAGTTCTTTTGAGACTTAAATATAGAATGGTGCGCTTATCTTGAACAAAATAGATAATAATATATTGTATAAGTGTCAAATGCAAGATTCCAAAAAAGGCTTGTTACCCTTTAAGTTTGAAACCTATGTATTCTGTCAGTGTCTTATGACATAGGATAAAACAAATAACATCAAGACAGTTCCCTTACGTTCGATAGTGGGAAATCTTAAGTATGTTATATTATATGCTAGATGTATATTTCATAATAGGCTTAGTCAGTAGATATCAGTTAAATCCTGAAGGATTTTACTAGATAGTTGTGAAACATATACTCAAGTATCTTAGGAGAACGAGAGATTATGTGCTTTTCTATCATGGTGAGAATCTCATATCAGTTGTTTATGTGGATTCAAATTTTCAATTAGATTACTTCAAAAGTTGAACCTAAGTGACTAGTTTATGAAGACTTTAGCCATAAAGTCTTTAGGTCACATGTAGAGAACATGGAGGTTAAGCTGGTTGTAGATGTGTTTTAGGGAAAGTGATAGATTGTTAGGATTGTTCCCTAAAAAGCACTGAAATTCTATTGTATTTATTGAGTTATTGAATTTTGATTAATAATAAATAGTTTATTCTTATATTATGTGTAATGCATTCTTGTAAAAGGTCCACAAGTATAATAGTACTTTATTTATGGATCTCATGAAGTTTAGCTCATTAGAACAAGATATTTAACTAAGAGTTCTTTATGAGTTGTAAATACTTAATTTCACAGTCTACTGAGCTTGACGCTTTACTAAGAAAATATTGTAGTACATTAACTCTATTGTGTAAAGTGATTTACTTTGGTCACTAGGTTGAGTATCTAGTTAATGTACTAGTGCATTTGGAATGCAATGAAAGTACTAATGAGTATGATTTTCAGTAAAATACTATCAAATGAAAATCAAGACTCATTCCTATTATTTGAGGGCTCTCAATCTTGAGAAAGTTATAAGCTCATATTTAATAGCTTAGTAATTTTGATCTATCAAGAATGAGACTCTATGAGTCAATATATTCCTTAGGTTGGATGATAGAGTGAGTCCATAGACTCTCAATAGTAGAATCCATAGACAATTTTAATTAAGTGACATAGTATCTTTTAGGAAATTCATTTGTGTGGTCATAATAAGCTAAGAGCTTAGTATCTCTTGTGGAGTACTAGATATTTGTTAATTTTGCTTGAGACATCAAGTATGAAGATTATCATAGTTAACCGGTAGAATGAATTTGGAACCTAAGGATATCAAGATTGTGTATAAATATTAGGTCGATAATAATTAACCTAATTATACACGCTATTATATTAATGAGGGGCATTACTTAATGAATAAGAGGTCAATGATAGTTACGCCGAGTAATGTAAAATACAATTGGAGTTCAGTTACGATTTTACAGTAGAATTAATCTTAATTAATAATTACTAAATTTGGTTATGATTTTAATTGATAGATTTGATTAAATATTTATTCAAATATATTTTACTGTCTCATTACTAGTCTCAGATTTGGCTTTCATTGTGACGAGACTTATTTGATAAATAAGTGACTCAACGTGAATACCCTATAGTAACTAAGTGTTCTAAAAATTAGCTTAGTCTTAATTCTAAAAAGGCCAAAGATTAATTTAATTTAATTAATTTAAAAAAACATACAGTTGGGAAATTTCCCAACCGTTGGTTTGTTTCAGATGGGTTGGAATTGCAACCCTTGTCCAGAGATGGCACTTGAGAAGCTAGTTTTCCTGACTTTCTTATTGGACAGTTTTTACCTCATGAATTTTATTATTGAAAAAAGGAGGAATGGCCGATTACTTTGTCGGAAGTCATTTTCTAGAAAATTGATTTTAAAAAAAGTTCTTATGGCTGAACAAAATTTTGGAAGTGAAAAAAGATGAAATCGAAGTGTTATAACAAATTTTTTTGGGTAATTTGTAAAACTACGCCCTTTCTAAGTTTGCTAAGGAAAAATATACCCATTTCTCAAATATCAGGAAATTATACCCCTGGCCCACCAAATCAACTCAAAATAATTATTCACCCTCTTCCCAAGGTAGTTCCACATCAAAGATCGATTTGACAGTTATTGTATCTCTTCCTTTCCTAATTTTTTCTTCCCCGTCTTCATTCTCGTATTTATTCTCTCTTCTTCTTCAAAACTTGCTTCTTCTCAGTAAAAAATTGTTGCTTCTTCGACAAGACAATCTCTGCCATTCTTCTTCTTCTTCCTTCTTCAGAGACACACTGCACTCAGGAAAACCATTCTTCTCAGTACGAAACCCACCGTTCGACCTATTCTTCATAGACAAACTCAGGTACCCATTATTCTCTTTTTTAACGCAGAAATGGACTTGATTTACTAATTTCGTTCTTCTTTCTTTAGTTCTTCTAATTGGAAGTTGGGGGAAAATTGTCTAGGGTTCAAAAATTAGGACTTTTCTGTACTAGGGTTGGGAGAAAATCATCTAGGGTTAGATCGCCCCTCTTGATGATTATAATCTTCTGTATGTATGTATTGTTTGATGCTTATTTGCAATAGATGCTTGTGATATTCATAAGAACCTATTGGCTACGTAAATGGTTCAAGTAGTTATTTAGGACTACTTGAACTTTTCAAGTAGGCTTGACTACAGTAGTAAGTAGTTGAACCTTTTAAGTAATTACTTTTGTAGTGGCAGTCAATTATCCAATGAACAATTGACTACTTGAAGGGTACAAGTAGTTTTTTATGACTACTTGAACCTTTCAAGTAGTTATTTTGGTTATGGCACTAGGTTATCCAGTGAACAAGTAACTACTTGAAAGGGTTAAGTAGTTATTTCTTACTACTTGAACCCTCCAAATAGTGATTTTGATTTTGGTAGTCAAGACAAGTAGCTACTTGAAAGGTCTAAGTAGTTGTATCTGACTACTTGAACCCTTCAAGTAGCAATTTTGATTCTGGCAGTCAAAATAAGTAACTACTTGAATGGTTCAAATAGTTTTATTTGACTTGAACCCTTCAAGTAGTCACTTGTTCACTACTTAAAGGGTTCAAGTAGTTGTATCCGACTATTTGAACTTTTCAAATAGTCACTTGTTCACTAATTAAAAGGTTCAAATAGTTATATCTGACTACTTGAACCCTTCAAGTAGTGATTTTGATCCTGATAATCAAAATAAGTAACTACTTGAAGGGTTAAAGTAGTTGTATATGACTACTTGAACCCTTCAATTAGTCATTTATTCACTACTTAAACCCTTCAAGTAGTTGTATTTGACTACTTAAACCATTCAGTAGTCAATCAAGTGTTTTTTATGTGGATAAATAAATCATGAAATATAATTTTTAGCTACATCTTTCAACAGATCATGGCTTCAAAGATTCAACTAACTCCATACCTAAATGAAGATGAATTTATCTCTTGAAGAGTGAATTGCCTATCCAACTTACATGTCATTCAAAACTTGAATGAGAAGCTCACATAATCTTAGAAGATTCTATTTCAGCAAACATGTTTTTGTCATACATTGGACACATGAAGTATCCATTTTTATGGAACCATAGGTAATCATATGCTTATTAGATAAGCTAAGCTGAAGGATGATAACACTTTCAATTATGAGATTTTTTTTCTTATAGCTAGGAAAGCAGTTAGGTTCTCCCAAAGAGAATGTTCATGATAATTGGCCTTTGCTTTGGCGCTCCTCTTGTTCTTGGTAGTCATGACAAGACATCCCCTAATAGAATTAGGGACCAGTACTTCAACCAAGATGACAACACCAATAATAAGGGGTTAGATGAAGTATTTTTTGGTAGCAAAGGTGTTGAGGATGTAGTAGATGTAATGCTAGGTCTGTTGTATTTGTTGGAGCATGTATTTTTCGGGAAGGAGAAAAGAAATAAAATTAACCAAAGGTGGGTGATGCTAGTTGATAATCTAGATGATTTCAATAGTTATCCTTGGGATGAGGTATGTTTTGGAAAGATGATACGGGCATTGAAGAATAACATTCCAAAAGACGATAACGATGAGGATAACATTAGTAGCCAAAAGAAAAAGAAGAAGAAGGTTGAAAAAAAAACTACTGAGATTACATACACGTTTGGAGGTTTCGCATATTATTTTCAAGTATCTTCATTTTTCTCTTATTTTTTATATGCTTTCAATGAATGGAGAATAATTATTATTGATTTATACAGGTTTGGGTATATGAGATTATCCCGACTATTGATAGCTTATACGTGATAAAGGTTGCTAATCGATTTCTAAGATTACTTCACTGGACAACAAGCACCATTGTTTCGCACGAGACTGTGTATAAGGAAATTATTTCTCAAAAAATTGTAAGAACTCCTAATTTTCAATTTTTATAATATTGTTCATTGCTATCAATTATTCATGAGATATTAATGTCATATATTTGTTTATGTTAATTTATAGTTGAAGGTACATTTGACTCTAAACTCAACTGATGTTGAAGAGCAACAACCTTATTGGAAGACTTTGGCTGAAGTTCATCAAGTTGGGGATGTTGCTGCAGATGAAGAGGTGGGCTTACAAGAATAGAGTCATTTGCCTCATAGTGTAACTGAGGTTGAAGTTTCAAATATAGAGGCCTCTACATATTGTCATTTTGATAGTGGTGAGGATGTCTTTCCTACTTTTATAGATGAGACAAGAAAGAAACTGGATATCATGAACTCAAACATTAAGTCTCTGAAGGCTGACTCCTCAATGCTGAAAAACAAGCTGCTAATATGAAGAAGGAGTTAAGAAGCATTGTAGATAAGCTGTAAGTCCTCATAGAGCAGTCTGTGAAATCCCCATATAGGAATGATTTTGGTAAATTTTATGTTAATTCTTTTTATATAACTGTTAAAGATGGTCAGGAAAATTATGAGAAGATGGTTCTGGATGAAGGAAATGTAGGTCAGGAAAATTTTGATGAAGCAGAAATTGACTCTCACTTAATTTATACCGCAAATCAAGAGGAACAACCCACTGGTGAGATAAAGCTAGAGATACCTACTGAGGGGGCTGACTCTCAAGTGAAAAATTCTACAAATCAAGAGCCCACTGTCAAGATAGAGGTAGAGATACCTACTAAGGGGACTCACTCTCTAGTGAAAAAATCCACAAATCAAGAGGTTCTTGAAGAGTTGACTCTTCAAATGGAAAAGTTTGTATGTTCCTCGGTTAAACATCGAGTGGAAAAGTTTGTAAGTTCCTCGGTTAAACATCGAGTGGAAAAGTCTTTCAGCTCATGTTAACATCAAGTCCAAAAGTCTCTGGAGAATCCAATTGACATTATTTACCCTCGAGGGGCAGAGAATGAAGTGGGGGGGGGGGGGAACAACGTCAGTTGAATCTGAGATTGTAGAGGTTCTTGCAGAGTTGGGAAAGAGAAAGCACTTTTCAACTTAATATGTCAAGTTAACGTGGACAGATCTACAAGAAAACAACGTCAGATTGAAAAATTCAAGAAAGAAACCGCTTTAGTACCATTGAAATCATTTGCTGAAACTCTTGCAGTTGATGAGAGAAGATTTTATGAGTGGTATGACTACGCCAATGATAGGTAATTTCCTGAACTTATGGTTGCACATTAAATATTTAAAAGAAGGTTAGATGATTGTAAATATATATTTTGTTTTGTTGCACTGCGATCCAAATTGGCATGCATACGGTTGGTTAGGAAATTCTTCACCATGCTCGTGCATCTACTTGAATGGTTAGAATAAGAGGTTATTATTTAATTAGTTTAGAATTCAACCAGTTGAAATTTTGTTCTGTTTTGCAACATATAACAACTCTTTTTCCTATTTTGTTAGCAGCATGTTGATGAGCACTTGCATAATATTCAGAGGGATCTTCAACTCTTCCACCCATATATTAAAATCAATATTTCTGACCTTATTTTTCGAGTAAGCTTTTTTATTTTTTCCTAACTACAAATTCATTACGAACACATTCACCAAATGATCAATATTGTTAACCTCAAATGTAACTAATATATGTGGTAGATGTGAAATATATAATGCTAATCCATCCGGGTTTACATTAGAAGACAATGATATATTGTGATCTTACATAGTTGGAATGAGACCCCATTTTGGAAGGGCTTGGGATACTTGTGATCAAGTATCTATTCTTAGACATTTTTCATATTATGTCCTTTAGAAAATATTTTATAACAAGTTTGCTAAAATGCTATTGTATTGGTTTAGTTTGCTATAAACGACTTAAAATCTCACTGGCTAACCGTAGAGCTAGATTTAAATGAACAACCTATGGGAGTGTATAATTCATTGAACACCGTGAATCAACGATCCCAAATGTGTCAACTAATGCGACCGTTCACCCATATACCGCCACATATACTATAAATGATTAACTTTTATAGGAATAGAAAAGTTGATAAAGTACTTGACATGTGGTCTCTAACTAATGTCAAGGTTGAAGGAATCAACGCAGCGCAAAATACAGGATTTTAAAAAATTCGAGAAACATCCTATTTATACAGCTTAAGAAAAAATAACTTTGAAGCGTGAAAACGGACGATGGAAAATTGAAATCTCATCATTTTTCTTGCTATTCGTCATATCAGTAACTAAAATTATGAGTGAGTGGGCACTCGAATAAGAATAAAAAATAAAAAATTTAACTCATGTCTTTTTGCACTTCCAAAACCAAGTGTTTGGCCTCTATGAACAACTATATATGAATATTTTTTCTGGATAGTAGAATCCATTGTCACTTCATAAATTCATGAAGTAAAAACTGTTAAAAAATAGTTATGAAAAATAGCTTAAAAAACACCATCTCTTCACATGGGTTACAATTGTAAGCCATGTGAAACAAAGCAACATTTAGGAACTTCCCCACCGTTGTTTGGATTTATTTTTAAAATTAAATTAATTATTTTTAATTAATCATTAAACTTTTGGGATAAACACTAAGCTAGTTTTTAGACCAGATGGTTGACTATAAGGTATCTACGTTGAGCTACTTGTTTATTAAACAAGTTCTGTCACAACTTAACCCAAATCCGATGCTACTAAGGGGACCATAAGGATAAAAATATATTTGACTGCATAATTAATAAACTTTATTGATTAAATCTATAATAAAATTTATTAATTATTAATTACCATTAACTCCACTATAAAATCGTAATTGAACTCTAAGTGTATTCTATATTACTCGACGTAATTATCCTTGACCTATTATTCATTATGTCATGCCCTCCATAATATTGTACCGTGCATAATTAGGTTAATTACTATCGACCTAGTATTTATACACATCTTTGTATCTTTAGGTTCCAAATTTATTTTATCTGTCAATTATGATAATTTTCATAGTTGAGTGTCAAGTAAAATTATCAAATCTCTAGTATTCCACCAGAAATACTTAGCTCTTAGATTACTATGACCATATAAATGAATTACCTAAGAAGTACTATGTAACTTAATTAAAAGTGATTATGGATTCTACTATTGAGAATATATGGACTAGCTATCTAATAACTCAGTCATCCAACCTATGAAATATGTTGACTCATAGAGTCTCATTCTTAATAGATTAAAACAACTAAGTTGATAAACATGAGCTCAGAACTCTCTCAAGATTGAGAGCACTAATAAAATGATAGCGATGAGTCATGATTTTCATTTGATAGTACTTTACTGAAAATCAGACTCATTATTCCTATCAATGCATTCCAAATGCACTAGTGCATTAACTAGTACTCTACCTAGTGATCTAGGTAAGTCACTCTACATAATATAGTTAATATACTACAGTCTTTTCTTAGTAAAGTACCCAACTTCACTAGACTGTGAAATTAAGTATTTATAAGTCATAAATGACTCTTTGTTAAATACATTGTTCCTATGAGCTAAACTCCATATGACCCATAAACCAAGTATTACTATGTCTGTGGACTTTTTACGAGAATATATTGCACATAATATAAGAATAAATTATTTATTATTAATCAAAATTAAATGTCTCAATAAATATAATCGAATTTTAGTGCTTTTAGGAACAATCCTAACAATCTCCCATTTTCATAAATCACGTCTACAGCCAGCTTAACCTACATGTTCTCTACATGTGACCTAAAGCCTTCGTAAACGGGTCTGCCTGTTTCTACTGATGAAGTAATCTAATTGAAAACTTGAATCCGTATACCCAAATGGTATGAAATTCTCACCATGATAGACAAGCACATAATCCCTCGTTCTCCTAAGATACTTGATTATATGCTTCATAGCTATCTAGTAAAATCCTTTAGGATTTAACTGATATCTGCTGACCAAGCCTACTGCAAAAGATACATCCGGTGTACAATATATAATACTAAACACTTCCCACTACCGAAAGGAATGGAATTGTCTTCATGTTATTTATTTCATCTTATGTCATAAGACACTGGCATAATACATAGGTTCCAAACCTAAAAGGGTAACAAACCCTTTCTTGGAATCCTGCTTTGAACACTTATAAAACATATTATTATCTAGGCAGTTCAGGATAAGAACATCATTTTACATTTAAGTCTCGAAAGAAATTAATTCTTAGAATGAAGACCACTTTTCTAAAGTCTTCCATATCATGAATTCAGACAAAAATGGCTTTATAGTTGACATTTAATTCTACATCATTCTTGATGATCAAATGTCATTTACATAGAATACCAAGAAAATCATTATGTTTCCTTCCTTTTTCTTGTATTGATATGGCTCACTATGACCTTGCTCAAAATCAAAACTTTGATTATATGATCAACATAATGTTCCTAGTCCTTAAATCATGCTCAAGTCCATGATTGGACTAATGCATCATGTATGTCATAGCTCCTGGGCTTTAGCGATTGGACTAATATTGAGACATAAATATATTTACTTCAAGATCGCCATACAAGATAGCGTTCTTAACATTCATTTGCTAAAAACTTGTAAGCGAGATGAACTGTAATGGATACAATATCTTTATAGACATAGACATGAGCATGGCTATTAGTGAAAATAATCTACAATACTCAATATCCTCTATCTAAATATGCCATTTCTCACTGAGTCTACCCTTGAAGGTCTTGAAATTACGTCTATGTCTTCAGCACCCAATAATCTTGGGCTTCTACAAGCTTTCATATACCATTTGAGTTAATACAATCATTTTCAAATTCCATTACTTGAAGCCAATGATTTACTTTGCATTATTTACAACATCTTTATAGTTATTGGGATCTAAATCATGTTCCTCTGAGATCGACTTGAAAGTCTCTCACTTGAACATGAATTTACAATTGGTCATGCTATTCTCCCACTACAATAAGAAACGCTCCCACTACAATAAGGTTGTGTAGTACTAGGAAGAACTTCTTCCTTATTCTCTTTACTAGTTGGATTCTCATTAACATATGGACTTATCTATTAGTAACTGGATTGCGTGGCACATGTATTATTAGAAAATTATTCTAAGTTTGTGTTGCGTCTAGACATTCCTTTTGAAATAAAATCTTCTTCAAAGAATACAATGTATACTTATAAACACTTCTCATTCTTGGTACTATAAAATAAATAACTCACATTCCTTTTTTGTATGGCCTATATTTTGATAACATTTTAATCAACCATCTAGCTTGGCAACATTCACTTTTAGCACGTGTGCTGGATATCAACATACATGAATTTACGTAAACTAGGTTACGTACATTCCATAATTCTTATGGTGTTTCAGGTACTACCATATATGATGTTAGATTCAAAATACGTCATTTATAAAGTTGTTCCTCAAAAAGAAAATATGTCTGTTAAATAACTAAACATAGATCTCATCATGTTAAAAGAAATATTTCTTCTTATTGTTACACCATTCTTTAAATAACACAGATTTAAGCAACTTGCATACTGATTCTAGCCGCTTCTTCAGGCTTTCGAGTATTATGCAGTTCGACCTTTCATAAGTATTCTTCATGAATACTTATGAAAGCTTCAGCTTCAATCGATTTAGAAAAATAATATGTTGCTACCAACAGAAAACATTTCTTAGTCGGTGCCATGGGGAGTGTTCCAACAATGTCAAGTGCCCACTGCATGAATGGCCATGGGCTTGCCATTGTATTGAGTCCTCCGGGAGCCATCTTAGCTATGAGAGCAAAGTTGATGACATTTATCACAACTTCTCACGTATCGTTTAGCGTGCTAGTGCATTTTGGGCCAGTAATACCCTTCGTTCAACAAATTATGAGCTAATGATCTTCCCCCAATATGATTTCTTCATATTCCTTTGTGGATTTCAGCTAACACATATTGGATTTCTTTAGCCCTTAATCATTTTAAATATGGACCTGAAAAGACCTTTTATATAATAACATGTTAATTAAGGAGTACCAGGAACTTTGTTGCTAGATTTTCCTTGCTTGAAGCTTGTCTTCAGGTAACGCCCCATTTTCTAAGTAACGAATTATATTATTCTACCATATAGGTTCTCTTTTGATCTCCACATCTACTACGTCGTTTAACAAGAGTGAAATACTTGATTTTTCAAGAATTTTTACTAGCACGCTTCTCCTGTGTGGGAGTTGTAGCGATGACTCCAGATTTGCTAATGCATCCACATGTCCGTTCCCTCTTCTCGGGATCTGATGAATTTTGTAATTTTTCAGCAGACTTAATAACTCCTTTGCCCGCTGTAAGTAGTTTATCATTCTTTCATCCTTTGAACAAATTCTTTCTTAACATGTTTCAAACTTACCATTGAATCACATAATATTTTCACATTCGTTATCTCAAATTCCCCTAGCAGGGAGATTCCCGCTATCAAGGCTTCATATTCTGCTTCATTATTTGATGCATTGAAACCAAAAGAGATGGAATGTTCTAACATTTCTCTGAATGGGGTACGGTCCAACCCCTTCATTGTTTGAGGCTCCATCAATGGACAACTTCCAAGATCCGTTTTCTCCTTCGGGCTGACTTCTTTATATCTGGTGAAGTCCGCCACAAAGTAAGCCAGAACTTCCCATTTGATTGATGTTCTTGGCTCATAATGGATTTGATATTGGCCAAGGTCAATTGCCCATTTCACCATTCTTCCGCTCACTTCGGGTGAGTGCAACAGATTTTTGATTGGCGAGTCTGTTAACACTTTTATGCTATGTGCTTGGAAGTAGGTTCTTAGCTTTCTCACAGCAGTTACAACGCACCAATTTCTCCATTCTTTTGTATTTGGTCTCAGCTACCATCATATTTTTACTTACAACATATATGAGTTTATGTTTCCTTTCTTCTTCTCTAATGAGAGTCGCGCTAACAACCATTTACGACGCAGCTACATACAGCAGGGGAGTTGATAAGTACTCCTTTATTCTATTGAGGGAATCTTCACAATTTTCATGTGAGCTGTCAATAAAATTCTTTCTTAACTTTGTGAAGAAGGGTTTGCACTTATCCGTTAATCTTAAAAGAAATCTGTTTAGAACCGTAATCTTCCCGCCAAGCCTTATATCTCCTTACAATTTCTGGGAGACTTCATTTCCATAATGGCCTTTACCTGGTATGGATTAACCTCAATTCTCATTGGGTAACAAAGTGGCCTAAGAATTTACCTGCTGCTATGCCGAAAGTGCACTTCTCCGGATTTAAATTCATGGAGCTTTCTCTTAAGATTGAGAAGGCCTCATCAAGATCCCTGATGTGGTCTTCTAGTTTATGACCTTTAACCAACATATCATTCACATATACCTCCATGGTCTTTCCAATTTGTGTGTGGAAGATTTTGTTCACAAGCCTTTAATAAGTTGCACCTGCATTTTTCACTTCAAAGGGCATAGCATCACCTTATAACAGATAGTATCTTGTTCAGTTATAAAGAAGGTTTTTTCTTGATCAGGTTGGAACATTTTCACCAGGTCTATTCATGATATCGCATAGTTATCTTTGTNTGAGGGAAATAAGCTTCAACCTGGAGATCTATTCTTGAAGCGGATCTTGCAAGAAAATGAATGGAAGATGGGCCCAAATCATGAATGACCATATGTCATAAAAGCAACGCAGCAAAGGATCATACTGGATGACCAACAACGAAGGTGCAGATCTCCCAAAGCCATGTAACCTAAGGAAATATTTTGTATGAATTTGATGCATTTCTTTACAATTTAATAAGAATATCTTTTAATCCGTGCTTGTTTCACTGATAAAGGGTCTTCCACGTAAATACGTGTCTTCAATTCTTTTGATTTATTTTTTGTATTATGTTCTTATACTCTATCAAATTTTATTATTTTTCTTTATTCGTAATCGATTCTTTCCTCACTGCAAAAATCATTTACATTTTGGTGCTTTCATTGAGAGTGAAAAGAAAACCTTAAGAAAAACCCTTCCAAAACTAAAAATGCCTAGAACCAGATCAGATGCCGCCCTCAATGAGGGAAACACAAGTGAGAACGCGGATGATCACGTTGATCGACCCGCTCCACCAGTTGAGATCCTCTAAATGATTCTAACTAGAATGTAGGAGATGGAACAACGGCGTAATGAAACACTGCACAGTGCATGGCAAATGGTGCAAGAATAAATCAACGCCTTACAGTGGGAATTAACACAAACATGTACAGAGGTTAGCCAACGAACCAACAATAAGGAATGGGAAAACCATTCAGAAGAAGGAGGACAAGATTCCAGATTAGAAGATAATAGAAACGTGCAATATGATGATGGGAAAATCTAGTCCCAACTTCATACAAATGAGACAATGGGAGAAGCCCATCCATCGAAAATCATAACAGAAGAAGCAGTTAAGGAGATGTTGAAGAGAAATATGATGTAGATGAGAAGAGTTTTTTAAGTAATGGATTATATTATTCTACCATATAGGTTCTCTTTTGATCTCCACATCTGCTACGTCATTTGACTAGAGTGAAATACTTGATTTTTCAAGAAACTCTACTGGCACGCTTCTCCTGTGTGGGATTTGTAGCGATGACGCCAGATTTGCTAATGCATCCACATGTCCGTTCTCTGTTCTCAGGATCTGATGAATTTTGTAATTTTTCAGCAGACTTAATAACTCCTTTGCCCGTTGTAAGTAGCTTATCATTCTTTCATCCTTTGAACAAATTCTTTCTTAACATGTTTCAAAATTAGCATTGAATCACATAATATTTTTACATTTGTTATCTCAAATTCCCGTAGCAAGGAGATTCCCTCTATCAAGAGCTTCATATTCTGCTTCATTATTTGATGCATTGAAACCAAAAGAGATGGAATGTTCTAACATTTCTCTAAATGGGGTACGGTCTGACCCCTTCATTGTTTGAGGCTCCATCAACGTCCAACTTCCAAGACCCGTTTTCTCCTTCGGGCTGACTTCTTTATATCTGGTGAAGTCCACCACAAAGTCAGCCAGAACTTTCCATTTGATTGATGTTCTTGGCTCATAATGGATTTCATATTGGCCAAGGTCAATTGCCAGTTTCACCATTCTTCTGCTCACTTCGGGTGAGTGCAACAGATTCTTGATTGGCGAGTCTATTAACAATTTTATGATATGTGCTTGGAAGTAGGTTCTTAGCTTTCTCACAGCTGTTACAACGCACCAATTTCTCCATTCTTTTGTATTTGGTCTCAGCTGCCATCAGATTTTTACTTACAACATATATGAGTTTATGTTTCCTTTCTTCTTCTCTAATGAGAGCCGCTCTAACAACCATTTACGACACAGTTACATTCAGAAGTAACTGCTCACCGGGTACTAGTTTCGATAGCAGCAGGGGAGTTGATAAGTACTCGTTGATTCTATTGAGGGAATCTTCACATTTTTCATGCAAGCTGTCAATAAAATTCTTTCTTAACTTTGTGAAGAAGGGTTTGCACTTATTTTTTGATCTTAAAAGAAATCTGTTTAGAACCGTAATCTTTCCGCCAAGCCTTATATCTCCTTACAGTTTCTAGGAGACTTCATTTCCATAATGGCCTTTACCTGATATGGATTAACCTCAATTCTCATTGGGTAACCAAGTGGCATAAGAATTTTCCTGCTGCTATGCCGAAAGTGCACTTCTCCGGATTTAAATTCATGGAGCTTTGTCTTAAGATTAAAAAGGCCTCATCAAGATCCATGATGTGGTCTTCTAGTTTATGACCTTTAACCAACATATCATTCACATATACCTCCATGGTCTTTCCAATTTGTGTGCGAAAGATTTTATTCACAAGCCTTTAATAAGTTGCACCTGCATTTTTTCACTTCAAAGGGCATAGCATCACCTTATAACAGAAAGTATCTTGTTCAGTTGTAAATGAAGTTTTTTTCTTGATCAGGTTGGAACATTTTCACCTGGTTATATTTGGAGAAGGCATCCATGAAACTGAGGAGTTTCCACCATCCTAAAGTTGCATCCACCATCTGGTCTATTCTTGATATTGGATAGTCATCTTTGTGGCAAGCTTTATTCAGATTGGTAAAGTCCACATAGATTCTCCATTTCCCATTCTTCTTCTTCTTCACCATAACAACATTGGCGAGCCACTCTGGGTAATTCACTTCTCGGATGAAGCCCTCTTTTAAAAGTTTATGCACTTCTTCTTTGGTTGCTTTGTTTCGTTCTAGAGCAAAACTTCTTTTCCGTTGCTTTACCGGTTTACAGTAGGATTTGTATTCAATTTATGAAATATTATTTTTTAGGAATACCTATCATCTCCTGTGTCGTAGCCACAAAGATATCTTTATTTTTTCACAAGAAGTCTATCACTCTTTTCTTCTCCGTTTGCTCGAGGTGGGCTCTGACGTTGGTTGTCTTCTGAGTTTCTTCATCTAGGTAGACGAGCTCAGTCTCTTCTCATGCCTCATATCTCAGGCCCACCTTCCCGTCTTCATGTCATTGTTATTGTTCGATAGTTGTAGCCTGTTCTCCCACTTTCTTTTCCGATGTCTTTTTCCTAGCAGATTCTAGTGCAGTTACTGCACAAATACAGGCAGTCGCCTAATCTCCCTTTATTGTTTGGATCCTTTTTGGAGATAGATATTTCAATACCTGATAGAAAGTAGATGGAACAGATTTCATCTTGTGTGGCCAGGTTCTTCCCAAAATGGCATTCTACGGGGATAAGGTGTCCAAGACTATAAATTTTGTCAGATGATTGAAAGGTTATGCGCTCACGAGAAGAACATTAATTCCTTTAGAGTAACTGATGGCCCCATTAAAGCCTATCAGTGGCTCTGACGAACCCTACAGTTTCTGATCTCCTATGAATGTTTTCTCAAGGGTCGAATGGTGAAAAATGTTGACAGCACTTCCGTTATCAACCAACACTCTCATCGGCAAACAATTACCAACCTGTATTGAAATGACTAGAGCGTCATTGTGACATTCGTCATGCTCCATATCTAGATCATTGAATATCAACAAAAGATTCTCGTTGTCATTTGAAGAGCTTCCTTTTTTCTAGTGTTCCTCCAACATGAGTTTTTTACAATATGCCTTCCTTTCCCTCTTAGTGGTTCCTTCTTGTTCAGTCAGCGTGATAATTGTATTAACGATTCGGATAGGTTGTGTCCCATTATAGCACTTTCCTTTGTCATGGGTTTCCCTCTCATTTCTCATTCGTGCTTTTCTTTCTTCATAAACAGTTGAAGATATTTGTCCTTAATCAGTCCTTTGATGTAATCCTTTAGTTGATACCAGTCTCGCATGTAATGTCCGCTGCTCTTGTGAAAAGAACAATACTTATCTTTATCTTTATAATGTGGTTCCTTAGTTATTAAGGCTGGCCTCTTTAACCAAGGTTTATCCTTGATTATCTCAAGGAACTGAGTCACCGAGATTGCGGATGGATTGTGTTAATATCTCTTCTTTGATTTTCCGTCACGTCCCACTTATTTTCACCCCTATCGTTTTCCCATCCTCTCTGTCCTTTTTCTATCAGATCTGAAACCCCACTCTCCTTTTTGTTGTTCCTTCATTCTCTGCTACGTCAATTTCAGCAAGCTTCTCTTTTCTTCTTCTAGTGTAATGTAGGTTTGTGCACATTGGAAGGGCTCAGCCATAGTAATTGGCTTCATCTTTGACAAATCTTTGAAGATGGGTGAGTTTGGGTCCAATCCCCGCCTGAAAGGTAATCTGGCCATTCGATCATCGTAGTTTTTTTACCTTAGTCATCTCATCTTTGAATCTATGAGTATATTCCCGTAGGGACTCTCCTAATCTACATCATCTTTCACTCTAACATCTTCTTAACTGCTTCTTCTGTTATGATTTTCGGTGGATGGGCCTCCCATTGTCTCATTCGTATGAAGTTGGGACTAGATTTTCCCATCATCGTACTCCACGTTTCTGTTATTCTCATTATCTTCTAATCTGGAACCTTGTCCTCCTTCTTCTGAATGGTTTTTCCATTCCTTATTATTGGTTCGTTGGCTAGCCTCTATACATGTTTGCGTCAATTCGCACTGTAAGGCATTGATTTGTTTTTGCACCTTTTTCCATGCACTGTACAGTGTTTCATTACGTCGTTGTTCCATCTCCTACATTCTAGTTAGAATCGTCTGGAGGATCTCAACTGGTGAAGCGGGTCGATCAATGTGATCATCCGCATTCTCAGTTGTGTTTCCCTCATTGAGGGCGGCATCTGATCTGGTTCTAGGCATTTTTAGTTTTGGAAGGGTTTTTCTTGAGGTTTTCTTTTCACTCTCAATGAAAGGACCAAAATGTAAATGATTTTTGTAGTGAGGAAAGAATCGATTACGAATAAAGAAAAATAATAAAATTTGATAGAGTAAAAAATAATAAGAACTCAAGAACTTATGTTGGCTTGTTTTTTGTTTTTTTATTATTTTAAGGTGATACACACCCCTATTTATACACAAAATTTGTAGCTGACTACAAGAAATAGATAAGCTTCTAAAAAGAATATTTTCCTATAAGATCTTTCTTTTAACTGTATGATTGATCCTACGGTTCTCATTTTTTCTTTCCTCCTTATTAAATCTTCGACTCAGATTTTGCCATGTGCAAGATAAGATTTCATTTATTCAACTCCAACCACTTGGTTCATATCCAGCGCGTCCCTGCAAGCATGATAAACTATTTACCAGTATTTGGTTGGCCAGAAAATGAACGAGAAGAAAAAAACAAATATCATAACCATCCAACCTGGGAAGATTGTGTGGGTGACAATGAAGAAGAATAAGGAAATGACAAGGTAGCATTTTGAGGTTGAGTGTTTTCCCTTTAATATGAAGAAACATAATTACTGAGCTATTGGACTCTAAGAATCTACATTGATTGAAAATAAAAAGGAGTTCCAAGAAAAAGAAAGAGTAGCTATTGTACGTCGAGGTCGTAGTCAACCAAAGCTCGATAGAGATTGAGAACCATTGCCGCTCACCCACATCTCCTTAGACGAATCAGACATAGAAAAGTGTGTCGAAACCCCTCCAATTCATGCTAACACCCCATCGCTACCTCTCACCAAACCGCGAGACCAACCCCTCCATTTTCCCAAGTCCTAATCGTATCCAGATAATTAATGTACATGAGCTTAGATTCGTGCAAGCAAGGGAGATGAGAGCCTACGAACAAGAGCTGAGAGAGAGAGAGAGAGAGCGATGGAGAATCCATAATGTTTGAGCAGTTAAAAAAGAGAGAAAGATGAGAAGACTGAATTTTGGGTTCAAGTTCGGGAAAGGGAAAATGGTGTGTAAAAAAGAAAATTAAGGTTTAGGGTGGCTTAAATGGGATGGCATTTTCATAAATAAAGTGAACTCTGGGTACCAAGTGTTTTTATATTATAAAACTATGATAGTTTATTTTCATAGTGTCATGATAAAAAATTATGACGAAATATAACTAACATAGTAGCTAAAACATTTGTGACAATTTATTTAAAACCTGTTATGTTATCCAAATTACCCCACCCAACACCTTTTTTCCTTTGACAGATTTTATAAAAGTGTCATTGTACTAAATAGGTGGTTGCCATTGTAGCTCATTTTTGTTGTTAGCCTTAAGGCAAGAAAATGAAAAAATTACCTAAGAATGTCAAGAGAATGTTTAAGGGAAATCAAAGAAATTGCCTAAGAATGCCAAACGACTGCTTAAGGCAAGAAAATGAAAAATTGACTAAGTGTACCAAGTGACTGCTTAAGGCAAAACAAAGAAATTACCTACGTATGCCAAGCGGCTGCTTAAGGCAAGAAAATGAAAAAATTGCCTAAGTACTCCCAACAACTGCTTAGGTTAGAACATGAAAAAATTGCCTATGTATACTAAACGGCTGCTTAAGGCCAAATAAAGAAATTGCATAAGTATGACAAATGGCTATTTAAGGCAAGAGAATGAAAAAAAATTACCTAAGCACGCCAACTGACTGTCAAAGACAAAACAAAGAAATTATCTAAATATGACAAGCGATTGCTTAGTTAAATCAAAATGAAGAAACTATTTAAGTACATTTAAATGCCAAATAAAAACATAAAAATTGCCCAAGTGCACGAAGCAATTATCTAAGTCAACAAGACAAAAAATTGTTTAAAGACCCCAAGCGGTTATTTTGGGGAAAATATGGAGAGTAATCTAAGTGTTGAACTTCAACAAACAAGATTCAAAAAATGGTGCCACTTCATTGATGGTGGGATAAGTACAAATTACATAATAATAAAGTGATAAAAAAAAGGGGAAGGAAGAGGAGAGTGACAATGGCTTCAGTCTAGACAATCCGCTCAACCATTGGGTCAGGAGCACTATTTGTTTTACGATACCGTGGGCCTTTAGCAACGAGGTGTCCTACTCTTATTAAAATGGCGACCCTGTCAGTTCTTCCACCCATCTTGGTGTATTAAAATTTAGGACCACGTACATTGCATTAGGTTTTAGATTCTCTATTTCTCCTCTTTTTCAATAGTTCTTTCAGTACCATGACATTTGTCCTGCACAATTTACCCCAAACACATATAAAATCTTGCTAGGCTTCGAGTCTTTACACTAATTGTTTGGTTTGAATGAATTCTACCTTCTTTATTCCATTAGAAAAAAGAATGGCAACTATTATACTGCTCCATGAAGTGGCCAAGCCAGTGATCCATTACATTAGACTTCCCGCAAGGAGATAGATTGATGAATGCTGAAGCATTTCAGGTTTGCGAGGACTTGAGAGGTGGCAGTCATTCCCACATCCCCACTGAATGCAAGTCATTTGGTGAGTGACAATGCCCCTCTCCATTCCTTTCTTTTTTCTGCATATCTTTCTCTTCTTTCCTTTCTTTACTAATAATTCTCCTTTTCCTCTGGCAGACAAGAGGAAGAACACTCGCCCGTTCGAGACTCTAGACAACAGGCTATTACTACCGCTTACAGTGTTCGGCTCGTGATTAGCAGTAGCTATTGGATCTTGAATGGTAACTTCCCTTCCTCGTTGTTCCTTTAGCTATTCCTCGGCAGTTGCCTCCTCCTACTACTCCCAGTACTTCTTGTTCTTTTTGTTCTTCTTATTCTCGTTCTTCTTCTTCTTCTTCTTCTTCTTCTTCGTCTTCTCCTTCTTTTTCCACTCCTCCTTCTTTTTCTGAAGCCTTCAACATTATGAGACGTATCCAAATTTTTTTCATCGCTCTTCCAGGCACAATGTTTATATGAGTTTGTCTGATCCTCTTTTTTTGACTTTGGGGGAGACTTCTTATACGGCCTGCCCTACAACTGGAGCTTTCTACCCCACCACCTTTTGTTCCACCCGAGCCTAGTTTTGCTGATTATAGATTGGGAGTCTCTTAGGCTGTCCAACTTTGGTCTCTTTTTCCTTCGAGCTCTATCCCAAGGATTTCGTTCGATGCCAACTTGATGTTGGACCATGAGACTTCTCATATGATCATGAGCCACCTCCAGTGCTCAGGAAATTCTGACCAACTTGGAAAAGAAACTGTTGAGGCGTTTCAAAAAGAGAACAACCACACCTTCTTCTGGTATTTTATTTATTATTGATTTTTTCCTTAATTTTTCTTGCTAAGTTCTTACTTGCTTTTATTCCATTGTGTAGGTTACCCTTTACAATAATTCCCTTGTCGCTCAGCTCAATATCATCAGCGGCGAGATGGACAGACACGAACATGAGGTGTCTGACCTGAAGTGTCACCTTGCCACTAAGGAGCAAGAGCTTGATGAGGTGTTGAGCCAAGCTGAAGTGACCAGGCTTGAAGCTACTGAAGTAAGGGGGAAGCTGACCGACACATGTAAGAGGCTATTCGAGAAGATTCTAAAAGAGTAGAATCTTCAAATGTTGAGGCTTTGAAGAAGAAGGAGGAAGGAGCCTATGAGTTAGACATTGCTAAATTTAGGCTGCTAGAGAAGGAGGCTTACACCATTGGGTATCTTGATGGTGTTGCTCAAGGAGGTTGTTGTTGAACAGACTTAAAGGCCTTATAATCCGTTGATAGATCACATTGTGCTTGAATATCTTTCTCTTCCTTATTTCTTCTTCTTAAGTCATTTGTATTTTTCCTTTTTCTTTGTATTTTTCCCGCTTTATTAATGAAATGCTCTTTTTTCTCCTCCAAGTGTGAATTATTTGCTTTGCTTTAATAAATCTATATTCCTTAGTAATTTTCCCTTCATACTTAAGCTTTTTCTTAGATCTTGGTCTAGTGTTGGCATACTTAGGCATTTTTTCTTTGTCTTTGCCTTAAGAGGCCGTTTGCACACTTAGACTTTTTCTTAGTTCTTGCCTTAAGCGGCTGCTTAGTACACTTAGCTTCTCCTTCGTTTGGCACACATAGGCTTTTTTCCTAGTTTTTACCTTACGCGGCCACTTGACACTCCTAGGCTTTTCCTTCGTTTTTTCCTTAAATGACCGCTTAGCACACTTAGGTGTTTTTCTTAGTTTTTGCCTTAAGCGGCCGCTTGGAACACTTAAGCTTTTCATTCATTTTTTCCTTAAGTGGCCGCTTGGCACACTTAGGCTTTTCCTTCGTTTTGGCCTTAAGTGAGCCCTTGGCACACATAAACTTTTTTTCTTAGTTTTTTCCTTAAGCGGCCGCTTGACACACTTAAGTTTTCCCTTCATTTTTTCCTTAGGGGGGCCGTTTGGTAAACTTAAGCTTTTTTCTTAATTTTGCCATAAGTAGCTGCTTGGCACACTTAGGTTTTTTCTTAGTTTTTGTCTTAAGTTGCCGCTTGACACACTTAAGCCTTTTTTTGTTTTTACCTTAAGCGACCGCTTAGCACACTTGGGCTTTTTTCTTTGTATTTGCCTTAAGAGACCGTTTGTCACACTTAGGTTTTTCTCTTTGTTTTTACCTTAAGCGACCATCTGGCATACTTAGGATTTTCTTAGTTTTTACCTTATGCGGCCCCTTGGGTCACTTAGGTTTTTTTTCTTTAAATTCAGGCTTTCTCTCGCTCTTTTTGTGCACTCCCTCTTTATTAGATTCATGCATTTATGCTCTCCCTGTTTAATTTATTCAAGCAATTATAAGAACATAATACAAAAAATAAATCAAAAGAATTGAAGACACGTATTTACGTGGAAAACCTTTTATCAGTGAAACAAGCACGGATTCAAAGATATTCTTATTAAATTGTAACGAAATGCATCAAATTCATACAAAATATTTCCTTAGGTTACATGGCTTTGGGAGATCTGCACCTTCGTTGTTGGTCATCCAGTATGATCCTTTGCTGCATTGCTTTTATGACATATGGTCATTCACGATTTGGGCCCATCTTCCCCTCATTTTCTTGCAAGATCCGCTTCAAGAATAGATCTCCAGGTTGAAGCTTATTTCCCTCACTCGTTTCGTGAAGTAGGACCTTCTCCGTTGATTGTAATTTTCAAGTTGGATAAGGGCCATCTCTTTTTTTTCTTCAAAGAGATCTACTTGTGTTTCCATGATTTTTTAGTTTTCTTCTTGACTGATTTTTGATGTTACGATCGAGCAACCAATTTCTACTAAGATGATTGCTTCTACCCCAAACACTAGTGTTAACGTGGTTTGCCCAGTGGGTTCTCATGGGATAGTCTGGTAAGCCCAAAGTACTTTCATTAGATCTTCAACCCATTTTTCCTTTGCCATTTCTAGCCTCTTATTCAACCCTTCTAGAATTGTTCTGTTCGACCTTTCTGCTTGGTCGATCCCTTGTGGGTAATAAAGGGTTGAACGCAAGGCCTTCATCCGTAACCCATTGTAGAAGCTTTTAATGGATTTACTCGCAAATTGTGGTCCATTATCTAAGATTATGATTTTTGGTATTCCATAACTACATATAATTCTTTTTTTCTTACTTCGTCTTCATGAATTCTTTCTATCTCTATTGCCTCTATCCATTTAGTGAAATAATCACGTCACTGACTATATCTAATTACCTCGTAGTAAACTCAGCAATGAATCCTACTAATGCATGTGGCATTATAGTAGTTCTCAGAATATATTGTATCTCATATTGCTCGAGTTCTCATGCCTACATTCAGCGTCCATTAAACATTTATTAATGAAATAAATGGGTTTTTGTAACTTACCTTCTTCTCTTACTAGGGCGGCAATGACTGAACTCCTAATTACAAGTATAGTTCTTTATTGGGTTCTAGCTTTGAAAGAAGGGGCAGTGAGGCCAGATATTCCTTGACCGCTTGGAATATCGCTTCGCAATTTTCATCCCATCTTTGTATTGAGTTTTTTATAGTTTCATGAAGAACGACTTACACTTATCTATAGATCTAGCCAAGAATCCGCCAATTGCGGCCAATTTTTCATGTATGGCTTTGTAAGTCATTTAAGGTTGTTAGGTGCCTTCATTTCCACTATCACCTTTACTTGATCAAGGTCGACTTCGATTCCTATCTGCGTGATTATGTGTCCCAAGAATTTCCCTGCTTTGACTCTGAAGTCAAAATTCTCCAGATTCAGCTTCTTGTTATGCCTTTATAATTTTGAAAAACTTCTTCCAAGTGTGTGATATGATCTATACAGTTTACTGACTTAACTAACATATCATCCACATGGACTTCCATTGTGCATCCAATCTACTTTGGAAATATTTGGTTCACCAATCATTGGTAAGTTGCCCTAGCATTTTTCAGTCTGAATGACATTACCTTATAATAGTAGATGTCATGGTCTGTTATGAAGGATGTCTTCTCTTGATCTGGTGGGTGCATCTTCACGTAGATGTATCCAAAGAATGCATCCATAAATCTTAAAAGCTCTTGTCATGTCGTTGCATCGATCATCTGATCAATCCTTGGGAGCGGATAATCATCCTTAGGGCACGCTTTATTAAGGTCGTGAAATCTATGCAGACCCTCCATTACATTTTTTTCTTCTTTAATAAGATGACGTTGGATAACCATTTAGGATACATGACTTCTCTGATGACCCCGCTTTCATTAGTCGGTCGACTTCTTCCTTGATCGCATTTTTCCTTTCTGTTGTGAACGTTCATCTCTTTTGCTTTACAGGATTAATGTGAGGATCTATATTTACGTGGTGGCATATTATTTCCTCATTGATCTCAGGCCTGTCTATTGCAGTTTTGCTGAATACATCTTCATTTATCCTTAGGAAGTCGATTAATTTTTGTTTCTCTTATTCAGGTAACATTTCTCCTATTTTGGTTGTTTTCGCACTTCCATCAAGCTTCACTTCCATTAGCTCTTCAATGTCTTCGTACCGAGACCATGCCTCCTCAGTCGAGTTGTTTGACGACTTTAGTTGCTATTGATTTTGATTTACGCTCCGCCTTCCTGTCGTTATTGTTGCCTTTCTAGCTGTGTCTAATGACTTTACCGTGCAACATTGAGCAACAGTTTGATCTACTCTGATTATTTTTATGCCATCGAGGCTTGGGTATTTTAACGTCTTATGATACATTGACGAACAACCTTCATTTTATGAATCCATGCCCTCCCCAAAATTGCATTGTAAGGGGACGGATGCTTATTACAAAAAATTCTATTAGATAATTAAATGGACCATCTAACATACGGAGGGAAAGCGTACCTTTTTAATATGTTATTTCTCCATCAAAGCCTACAAGTGGTTGTCCTGGGTTTTGGAGCCTAGGCGTTTCCATGCCTAGTTTTTCAATGGTTGAGCGACACAAACCTTTGGCGCACTCCCGTTATCAATCAAAATCCTTCTTAATAATTAGTGTCCTATCTTACTAGAGATTAATAACGTGTCGTTATGATTTTTTTCAACAATTTGTCTATTTTCATGGTCGTTAAATACAATGGACGCTTTGTCTTAGGTTCTTCCTTCTTCCTTGGCAGCTACAGCCTCCTTTTTACAATCCACTCTTCTTTCCTTGTGACTTATACCTTCCAATTTTGTCAGAGCTATTACTGTGTCCACGATGTGCAACAATTTCGCTGTATTTTTTTGCTCCGTCTTTCCTTCAGCTTTCTTATTCTCTAGTTTCACAACATATTGCTTCAAGTGGCCTTTGGTGATGAGTTCATCTATATAATCTTTTAGTTGATATTAATATTTTCGTCATGTGTTCGTTGCTCTTATGGAATGAGCAATATTTTTCCTTGTCTTTTTCTGCTAGTTCCCTTTTCATAGGGTGGTCTCTTCAACCATGGTTCATCCTTTATCACCTAAAGGATATGGTTCACTGGGACTGTGAACGGAGTGAACTTTTTATCTTCGAGTCATCTATTCATGTCATCGCGTCCTCGTATCTCGTCCACTTTCACCTTCCTTTCTACCAGGCATCTCGGCTCTTCTTTTTATGCCACTGTTCGAATCTGCTGCCAGTTCCTCAGACATGCGCATCATACTTCTTTGTTATTCTTCAAGATTTAAGTAGGTTTACGCCCTAAGGAATGTCTTTGTCATGGTAAGTGGTTTTTCCTTGGATAGATCCTCAAACAGTGATGACTAAGTGTCTCATCCTCTTCTGAATGCCAATCTTGCTACGTGATCGTTGTAGTCCTCTACTTTGCCCATCTTTTCTTTGAACCGTTGAGTGTAATCATGCAGCGATACACCTTTCTTAATCAAGATCGTCATAAGGTACTCAGAGTCTTTTGTACCAGACCGATATGTTGCATATTATTTCAAAAAGACAGTTAGTTATAGAACAAAGGGGGAAGACAGTGATACCATTTCAGGTCATTGTCGTCGAGGTTTGTAAGGAACATTCTACACATGAGTGCATCTTCATGTTGATAGAGTGTCATCATCTGTTGAAAGCTTTGTAGGTGATCGACTAGATCTGTCTTTCAAGCATATTACTTGAATTTTGATGCCACAAATTTTTTTGGAATAAGGGTGGAAAAATCTCAAGAGTCAAATGGGTTTTGTTCAGTCAATCTAGATCCGCTAATGTCATAGTGCCTAATCTTCTGGCCTCAGCCATTTTTTCGAGCATTTTTTCAATATCATGTTTTGTTATCCACTCTCTAATCTTGTGATTCCCTGCTGCCCCCTCATCCACGTTCTTAGCCTGCGTGCCACCTTCTTCATTTAGATTTTGGTCCTTATTCAGACTTTTACCCGTGTATCTTTTTGTAGCAACATCATGGCCCTCAGGCTCTCCTTCACAAAGAGGTTGGCTCAACTCAGTATGATCTCTTGTTGTAATGCGGCTACTTGTTCTTGTAGCGCGTGTAGGGTTGTTTGTAAAGTTTCAACATTTTGATTTTCCAACTTCGTCATCTTGGCTAGTATGGTTTGGAGGAAATCTATAATGTCTTGATTTCTTTATTCATGTTGGTTTTAAGATTCAGTCCCTCTATTAGCATTACGCCAACACTCGATCTGGTTATCGGTATCCTCGATGTTGTTTATAATTCATTGCCCATTGAGTTTTTCTCTCACGTCTCAATGAAAGCACCAAAATATAAAAGGATTTTTCCCATATTATATTCAAGAAATTTAAGTAAGAGAATAGTTAACGAGTAGCTAAGAGATTTGAATAAAAGTGTAGAGAATTGTATTGATTTAGTTGTCCTTTCTTTGGTACATGTGGAGATATTTATTGGCATTTTTCTCCAAGGACATTTTACCATCATTTAATGTGATATAATGAATATCTAGGGTGATAATGGCCGCTAATCAATCACGTAGATAATGGTAACTTCCATGACTAGATTTGACCTTCCTTTGATCGCATTGTCTCTTTATGAATTCATCTACTTGGTTTCTTTTCACGTCACCTTTTTTGGTTTAATTTTCTACCATCCTGACAATCCGTGTCTCTTTCTTTTAACATACCATGTTCAATTAGTCTATGTATTATTTATCATCATCAAAATTATCACATTGACTAGGGTCAACAAAGATCATTCGAAACAACTTCTTGCTCTGTATATTAAGAAAATACGTGAACGGTTTAATAAGAAAAATTGCAAACCCATCAACACTCCAATGACAAAGATGAGATCCTTCATCAGGAAATGTTTCCTAAGACTCTAGAACTAGAGTCCCATATTCGAATGCCAATGGAAATTTAATGTGCGGTATGTTGTGAGGTATCTTAAAGGTACCAAGAATTTATGTTTATGCTATCATGGAAACAATTTACATCTAGTGGGCTACTCAGATGCTGATTGGGGTAGAGACCTTGACGATCGCAAATCAATGTCTGCATATGCTTGCGCGCTAAGTAATCGCACCATAGCTTGGAGTAGTAAGAAACGGGCATGCATTTCATTATCAACTATGAAAGTCAAATTTATAGCGTGTGTGGTTGTAGGGCAAGAGAGAATTTGGCTTAGAAGGTATCTATAAAATTTATAAGTTGTCTCTAGTGCATTGAAACCAGTTACTATATTTTGTGATAGCTAAGCAGTCATCGCTTATACTAAAGATCTGAAGTATCATGGAAAAATAAAGCAAAATAGACACTAAGTATAATTTTGTACGAGATATTATAGTGCAATAGGAAATAGTGATATAACATGCCTCTACAAATCAAATGATGGTTGATCCTTTGTCAGAGCCAATTCCTAGAGATATTTTTCTAAGTTATTTCAAATCTCTAGGATTACACAGATTGTAATATGATGTGTAATTTTTGTAAATTTTTAGCAATGTTGTTAATTAATGAACGTGTTATTATTCACTATTTTATTTTTGTAGCACAGACATACATATCATATTTGGATAAAATGAAAATGCATGTCGCAAAACATAGACCGACTTGCTCATAAAAGAAGTCACCTTAGGCACTTGAAGAGCAAGCTGAGATGGGACATTTCATGCTTAATATTTGAAAAGTGTGAACAAAGCGTACTTTTGATTATGTTGTCACCTTGACAAGTGGTTAAGATGAGGTCCAAACATTAATTTTATGGATCGACATAATTCTTAGTATCATTTAGCCTAGTTGGTAGACGTGATGCGAGAACTTATTGTAGGCGCTATGAGAAGCGAGCTAATAAGATATCGAGCTAGGTGTGTTGAAATGTTTGGTGTCTGCGACTGAGCTAAGATCTTTATAATGGTGCAATATAAGTTACAAAAGACATACACTCTTTTTATGAAGAAAAAACCACTATAACTTGTGTTCATGCTGTTAGAATATGTCCATAAAATAGTGTGTAATAATTATTTAAGTTATGTCTTAGACATTCGTATTATTGAATTCTTATGAATAAATTGAAAGTTTTATTTTAAATTAATGTGTGTTTGTAAATTACTCAAGTCTTGGAACTTTCATCAACGAACGAAAAGTGAAGACAGAGACGTCTCCAGACGAACTCTTCTGAGAAAGTTCAGAATGATATTCGCAGTCATAGGATCGACTGGGTAATCGAATCTAATTAGGACTCTTAGATTGACTCAAATGGTTAAACTAGACATGTTATGAACATGTTCAATAGATCGGTAACAAATTAGTTTAGAGCCCAAAAATGTTTACCCAGCTCTAAATCTAATAATTACACCTTAATTACCTTAATCTTGAGCTGAATATGTAGCTTGACTTAGTTAGTTGCAATCTTTGATATGTCAAATGAGTGACTTTGAATTGGCGGGCATTACCTCGACTGTTGGGATTGTAATTCAATTAAGTTGGAGTTATGTGATTCACAGATATAAAAATTCATGGTTTGATTGCGTAAGCAACAATATCAACTTATGCTTCATTGATGGGTGTATGAATAAATTAACCTGACCAGGTATTCAATGAACTTAGTCATTGATTAAGACTTGTAAATTATACGAGATAATTCATTATTATGTCTTTTTTATTCACAGTCAATAAAGGAGTTAAATAAATAATAACAAGAAGGGTAAAATGGTAGTTTTATATTCCGCTCTTGTCAGTAATATTCACGATGTGTATTATGTTAAAATATTTTGTGGATCATGAAAATAAAAAGGGTTTATTTGCAGCAACAGAAAATGTAGCGCGCATGAATCGAGAGTTGATTCGGCATGGAACCTATAGCAGAGTCGTACGATATCAGGATTAAATAGGTCAGGAATTTATAGAGATAAATTCATCAGGTATTTGAATTCTTAGCTTTGTTCATGTGAGTCCATTCGGTCTCAGAAATAGCTCGTGAGAACAGGAATAGAGAAACGAAGTAAATATGATCAAAATGTGTTTTGGTGTCAACGCATATTTCCTACACCTATATGTGATGATTGATGTTACTTAACTAGTTAAGTGTGATTATTTATATTGAAATTAATTAGTTTATTATTTTATTATTATTGGATAGTTAGTAAATAAAAATAAATTAATAAATTTATTGATAATGATCAATTAAATCTATCAATTGGATTGATGAATCTCGATACAACTCAAACTCTAAGGAATATTACAATTTTTGGCAATTATGAATACATGGGGTGAATTTTTGAAAATTTAAAATATATGAGTATATTTGTAAATATCAAAAATTAGATTTTATAAATATCTAATAGCAATTTGATTGCAGAGAGAGATAGAGATATAGATCTTATATCAGATACAGAGAAAAAGAGTTTTCTCCCCTCCCTAGTGGTTGCCGCCGATTGATATCAGAGTCATAGGTTCTTGATTATGCATTTAGATATTTGAAATGAATGTATCGTGAATTTTTTGGATATTACCTTGAATTCAAAATCCAAAGATATAAAGTTAAAATAGATAATTATCTTTTAAATTGTAATTATCTTTTATACATTTAAAATTTAAAATTTTAAAAGATAAAGAAATAGGATAATGATTATCGCGAAACATCCATAGACCCTGATTGTTATCGCCTAGGGTTTCTCAAACTCTAGTCACCATGCAGGGCACATCAACGGACATCGGCGGTGACGGCTCTGGAACAGTATCGCCGGCTACAAGAACAGTAACTCCGGCTTGAATAGTGATTCTGGCATTAATAGTACTCCCGCATGAACAATGCTCTGGCGTGAACAATAATTCGGCATGAATGGTACTCCAGCAACGATTTCAAGGTGATGATGATTTTACATCAAATTTATAAAGATTACAACTTTTGCAACAAAATAAATTACATAAAATCCTATGTCTCAAATTCGGCGTACATCAATTCTAAATTGAAATAAAAACGCCTAGAACTAGAAGTTAGGGATTCAATCACATAACACATTCAAAACAGTTTTGAATCTACCATAAAAAATCATATGTCAATTATCTATTTTATCTTTTTATCTTTTCAATTTTGAATTCAAAAGATAATTATCAATGACATCTTTTTATTTTATTAAAAAATGGGATAAATAATATGATTTTTTAATTAGGAAAAAAGTTTTCCTTAGTTAATGGGCTTTAATCAAAATTTAAATTTTGAATTTTTGAATTTTGAATTTTGAATTGAAATTTTGAAATTTCAAATTTGAAATTTGAATTTTTAAATGGGAATGAACTTTTGTAAAGAGTTACAAAGTGGTGGGACAACATGGAGAACAAAAAAAAATTACAGACGCCATAAAGATTAGTTTATAAATTAATTTATAATTAAAAATGAGCCAACAGGGAGGTTAATTTCAAATGTATGATTTAATTTTAGTTGAGAATCATTATATAACATTCCATATAGAACTAGGGATATGCCAATATTAAATTACCATGTAGCATGTACATGCATCATTGTAATTAATTTATAATGGTTATAATTTTATTACAATGTGAAATTTATAATGGTTATGATTTTAAATTGAGATTTAAAATTAAATAAAGGATTTATAAATTCCATCATGTTTTTAAAATTAATAAAAATTATGTTTTGAAAAATAACCAAAAAACCAAATTTTTTCAAAAACTAAGTAAGAGGGTCATTTATGTTGAAACGTTCCTAAGGTCTCCAACGCGAACTTGATAGTCACTACTCTCTTCAATGGGAGAAACTTTGGAGTTGTGTCGCTTTGATTCATTGAGTTGTTTGAGAAGCTAAGACTTTTAAAGGAATGGGTGGGGCAGGATCGTCTCATAGACAGACTGTTAGTTCATAACAACTTTTAAGAGTTGATGCGTTGGTTAAACACTTAGAATGAAGCACATTGGAATCCCCACTTAGGGGCTAGTCAATAGGGACAAGATGACCAAAACCATTGGTGATTGGTTAAGCTAGATGTGGAGACATTTGATTATTAACCAAACGAGAAGAGTCTCGATGCAATAGGAGACAGTTTGGACTTCATCCCTCGATGAGACAAGCTATCATTTTTTATCGTAACATCATGGAGGAAATATTTTTAATGGATTTTTAAATATTTAAGTAGTTGCATCATGCATCATACTTTCCTAAACGATTGAGCATTTATTTACACTGCTTTATTTATTCTTTGTGATAATCATGTCAATATCCACATTCTCAACTATCTTAAATGCGAACAATATTAATTGGTGATAATTATGGTGATTGGAAACACAATCTTGATATCGTACTAAAGATTGAAAAGCACAAGTTTGGCTCACCACTTCTTGTCCCTTTGAGCCTTTTAGTGAATCAACTCAAGAGGAAAATGATGCTTATGCTTCTTGGCTACGTTCTGATGAGATAGCCAGACATTACATCTTGGCTTCTGTTAGCAATGTGTTGCAAGAAAAACATCATAATTTGGAAACCACCGTTGATATGATGTTGAACATCACCAAAATGTTCAAAGATCAGGGTCGTTGAGACAAACAGGCAATTGTGCCNTAATTTTTTAAAATAAGTTAATTGAAATTATTTTTTATATTTCGCCCACAAACCATTCGTGGTTCAACTTGATTTTTAGTTAATTTTAAAACCTATCGATCCCAGCAATTGGTATCAGAGCCATAGGTTCTTGATTATGCATATAGATATTTGAAATGAATGTATCGTGAATTTTGTGGATATTACCTTGAATTCAAAATCCAAAGATATAAAGATAAAATAGATAATTATCTTTTATTCATTTAAAAGTTAAAATTTTAAAAGATAGAGAAATAGGATAAAGATTATCGCGAAACATCCATAGACCCTGATTGTTATCACCTTGGGTTTCTCAAACACTAGTCACCATGCCATCAACGGACATCGGTGGTGACGGCTCTGGAACAGTATCGTCGACTGCAAGAACAGTAACTCCGGCTTGAACGGTGATTCTGGCATGAACAGTACTCCCGCGTGAACAATAATTTTGCATGAACAGTACTCCAGCGACGATTTCGAGGTGATGACGATTTTACATTAAATTTATAAAGATTAGAACTTTTGCAACAAAATAAATTACATAAAATCCTATGTCTCAAATTCGGCGTACATCAATTCTAAATTGAAATAAAAACGCCTAGAACCAATAGTTAGGGATCCAATCACATAACACATTCAAAACAGTTTTGAATCTACCATACAAAATCAAATGTCAATTATCTATTTTATCTTTTTATCTTTTCAATTTTGAATTCAAAAGATAATTATCAATGTTATCTTTTTATTTTATTAAAAAATGGGATAATTAATATGATTTTTTAATTAGGAAAAAAGTTTTCCTTAATTAATGGGCTTTAATCAAAATTTAAATTTTGAATTTTTGAATTGAAATATCGAAATTTTGAAATTTCAAATTTGAATTTGAATTTTGAATTTTTAAATGGGAATGAACTTTTGTAAAGAGTTACAAAGTGGTGGAACAACATGGAGAACAAAAAAAAATTACAGACGCCATAAAGATTAGTTTATAAATTAATTTATAATTTATTTATTATTCTTTTTGGGTTGTAATTAAAAGTAAGCCAACAGGGAAGTTAATTTCAAATGTATGATTTAATTTTAGTTGAGCATCATTATATAACATGCCATATAGAACTAGGGATATGCCAATATCAAATTGCCATGTACCATGTACATGCATCATTGTAATTAATTTATAATGGTTATAATTTTATTACAATGTGAAATTTATAATGGTTATGATTTTAAATTGGGATTTAAAATTAAATAAAGGATTTATAAATTCCATCACGTTTTTCAAATTAATAAAAATTATGTTTTGAAAAACAACCAAAAATCCAAAGTTTTTCAAAAACTAAGTGAGAGAGTCATTTATGTTGAAACGTTCCTAAGGTCTCCAACGCGAACTTGATAGTGCCACTGCTCTCTTCAATGGGAGAAACTTTGGAGTTGTGTCGCTCTGAGTCATTAGTTGCTTGAGAAACTAAGACTTTTAAAGGAAGTGATGGGGCAGGATCGTCCCATAGACGGACTGTTAGTTCATAACAACTTTTAAGAGTTGATGCGTTGGTTAAACACTTAGACTGAAGCACATTGAAATCCCCACTTAGGGGCTAGTCAATGGGGCCAAGATGACCAAAATTATTCGTGATTGGTTAAGCTAGATGTGGAGACATTTGAGCATTAATCAAACGAGAAGAGTCTCGATGCAATAGGAGATAGTTTGGACTTCATCCCTCGATGAGACAAGCTATCATTTTTTATCGTAACATCATGGAGAAAATATTTTTAATGGATTTTTAAATATTTAAGTAGTTGCATCATGCATCATACTTTCCTAAACGATTGAGCATTTATTTACACTGCTTTATTTATTTCTTTGCGATAATCATGTCAATATCCACATTCTCAACTATCTTAAATGCGAACAATATTAACTGGTGATAATTATGGTGATTGGAAACACAATCTTGATATTATACTAAAGATTGAAAAGCACAAGTTTGGCTCACCACTTCTTGTTCCTTTGAGCCCTTTAGTGAATCAACTCAAGAGGAAAATGATGCTTATGTTTCTTGGCTATGTTCTAATGAGATAGCCAGATATTACATCTTGGCTTCTGTTAGCAATGTGTTGCAACAAAAGCATCATAATTTGGAAACCACCGCTAATATGATGTTGAACATCACCAAAATGTTCAAAGATCAGGGTCGTTGAGACAAACAAGCAATTGTGCCAAACCTTATGAATTGCAGGAGAAAACCTGAAACTCTTGTTAGAGAACATATGATGCTGATCATTAGTTATCTAAATGAGATGGAGATCATGGGTGCCGAGGTTGTTGGAGAGACTCAGGTGGATATGATCCTAGAGACTCTGCCTGATACCTTCGAGAACTTCAAACTTAATTATTTGATGAATAAGTTAAGGTACTCACTTCCTGAGATTATGAAAGAATTGCAAGCCGCTGAGACTTTATTTCTAAAGGGCAAGAAGAGACTGGAGAGGCTAACTTTACTGAATGTAAACCATCCACCTCTGGCACCAAAAGGAAACACGAGAGGATGTCTGAATAAAGCTAAGAAGCAGAACTCAAAAGTTGTAAATGGTAAGGGCACTGCAAGGTGGACATGTTTTAAGACAAGTGTCATCGTTGTGGAGTCGATAACCATTGGATACGCAGCTGCCTGGATTATCTCTAGCAGATATCTTGGTCGAGTTCATCGTCCGTATAGGGAATAGAACACTAGCATTGGCTGTATAAGTTGGAACTTGATGACGATTATCTTCTTTTATGTGATGTTTATTATATCCCAATTTTTGGGAAAGATCTCATTTCTATTGGTGTATTAATTGAGTAAGGATTTGATCTTAAATTCATTGATAAAGATATTGGTATTTTTAGAAATGAATGCCTAATTACTGTTGCATGCATATTTAATAAACTGTTTCACGTAAAACCAATAATTCCAATTATATGTGACACTGAAGTGAATAATGATTCATAAAGGGATAGTAAAAGGTTGAAGTATGACTAAACTGATCTAACCTATTTGTGGCACTTACGCATTGGGCATATTATCTTGGACATGATTAAAAGACTTGTGAAGGATGGTCCTTTGCAAACTTTAAGTGTGAGATCACTACCCACATGCCAATCATGTATTGAAGGATAAATGACTAAGAGACCTTTTTCAACAAAAGGTGAAAGAGCCACTCAATGCATTGAACTCATATATAGTGATGTATGTTAACCATTGAATATCCAAGCAAGAGGAGGTTATAAATACTTCAGAACTTTCACTGATGACTACTCACGCTTTGGTCATGTTTATCTAATGAATCAAAAGTCTGAAACCTTTGAAAATTTCAAAGGGTATAAAGCATTGGTTGAAAAGCAATTATAAAAATAAATCAAAAAACTACGATCCGATCATGGTGGAGAGTACTTGCTAGTAGAGTTTGAAGACTTTCTTACGGAAAGGTATTTTTTCTCAGCTTACAACACTGGGTGCGCCACAGCAGAATGGTATGTCAGAGAGAAGGAATCGAAACTCTGATGAATATAGTTAGATACATGATGAGTTACTCATCCCTCCCAGATTCCTTCTAGGGATATGTCTTGGAAATAGTGACATATATTCTGAACCAAGTTTTGTCGAAGACGGTGCCTAGTACACCATATAAAAATGGTATGGATGAAAGTTGTCTATTAACCATTTCAAAATATGGGGGTGGCCAGCACATGTACTAAAACCGAAGACAAGCAAGTTAGCCAGTCGATCATAATTATACATGTTTGTAGGATATCCTAAAGAAAAAAGGGGTACATCTTCTACAGTACGACTGACCAGAAAATATTCGTTTGCACGAATGCTCGTTTTCTTAAAAAAGATTACATTAAATGTGTAGAGCCGAGAAGCACACTTGTGCTAGAGGAATTATTGAGTGGGAGGACATCGGCTTCCCAATCAGAAATAATTTATGATTCAATAATGGAAGAACCATGACAAGGACCAGCGGCTATGGGGCCTCAACGTAGTGGGAGAGTTATGAGATAACCTGAGAGGTATATGTTCTATGGAGAAGCTTTGATAGCTGTCTCACATAAAGACTTTGATGAACCTGTCTCCAACTCAGAAGTCATGGCTTGTCCCGAAGCAAACTTATGGCAAGAAGCCATGAACGTTGAGATACATTCGATTTACTTAAACGGAGACTCGAAGCTTATAGATCCTTCTGAAGGGGTAAAACCCGTAGCATTCAAATGGATCTATAAGAAGAAAAAAGGTCTGGATGGTAATGTAGAGACATTCAAAGTTAGGCTAGTAGTCAAGGGCTACACCCAAAAGGAAGGAATAGACTATGAAGACACCTTCTCGCCGGTGAACATGCTTAATAAATCCATCTAAATTCTTTTGTCCATTTTTGCTGCTCTTGATTATGAAATCTGGAAAATGTATGTCACGACTACTTTTCTGAATAGAAATCTTGATGAGCGCATTTATATGGCTCAACCAGAAGGGTTCATGGAGAAAGGCCAAGAGAGAAAAGTTTACGAACTGTAGAAGTCCATTTATGGACTTAAGCAAGCTTCACGGTAATGGAGTATTAGATTTGATGAAACTGTTAAGAACTATGGTTTTGAACAGTTAGTGGACGAGCTTTATGTGTATAAGCTGATACATGAAGGGAAAGTGGTTTTTCTAGTCTTGTACGTAGATGATATTCTATTCATTGGGAATGATGTCAGAAAGTTATATGATGTCCAGAGTTGGCTTGCAAACTAATTTGATATGAAGGATCTTGGAGAAGCTGCATTTATCTTAGGTATTCAGATCTTTAGAGATAAGAAGAAGAATAGACAATTGGCACTGTCATAAGCATCTTATATTGCCAAAGTGTTGGATCATTTAGTATGCAAAACTCCAAGAAAAGATTTCTTCCTTTTAGACTTGGAGTCAGCGTCTCCAAGGAGTGACTCCCAAGACTCTTCAAAAAAGGAAAAGATGAGAAAGATTCCTTATGTCTCAGCCGTAGGAAGTCTCATACACGTAATTCTTTGCACTAGGCCACACATTTGCTATGTCGTGGGCATGGTGAGTCATTTCTGATCTAATCCTAGAATCGACCATTGGAATGCCGTCAAGCATATCCTTAAGTATCTAAGGAGAATAAGAAACTACATGCTTGTGTATTCAGGTACTGACTGAATATGATGGGGTATATTGATTCTGATTTTCAAGCACACAAGAATTCTATGAGGTCCACTTCATGATCGGTGTTCATCCTAAACGGTGGAGCAGTTGTATGGAGAAGTATCAAGCAATCTTGCATTGCTGATTCTACCATGGAAGCTGAATATGTGGCAGCTTGTGAAGTTGCAAAGGAGGTTGTATGGCTTAGGAAGATCTTGAAGACTCTGGAAGTTATTCCAGACGATGACAAGCCCATGGCACTTTCTTCTGATAATAGTGGGATTGTAGAGAATTTTAAGGAACCTAGAAGCCATAAGAGATTCAAACACATAGAACGTAAATATCACCTGATTAGAGAAATTATTCAGCGTGGAGACATTGTGCTTACACATATTTTGACGGTCAACAACCTGGTAGGTTGATTAACGAAGAATTTAAGCAGTAAAGTTTTTTATGGTCATTTGGAGGGCTTAGGGATAAGAGATTGTAGACGCCTACTTTAGTCTAAGTGGGGGATTGTTGGAATATGTCCATAAAGTAGTGTGTAATAACTATTTATTCATATTTAGTGATTTCTTAGACATTTGTATTATTGAATTCTTATGAATAAATTGAAAGTTTTATTTTAAATTAAAGTGTGTTTATAAATTACTCAAGTCCTAGAACTTTCATCAACGAACGAAGAGTGAAGAGAGAAGCGTCTATAGACAAATTCTTCTGAGAAAGTTCAGAATGATATTCGCAGTCTTAAGATTGACTAGGCAATCAAATCCAATTACAACTGTTAGGTTGAATCAATAGATGCCATTCATGGGGCATGGGAGTGGAGATTTAAACGGTTAACCTGGACATGTTATGAACATGTTGCATAGACCGATAATAAATTAGTTTAAAACTCAAAATCGTTTACCTAGCTCTAAATCTAATTGTTACACCTTAAGGTTATTTTTATAATTACCTTAATCCTGAGGTGAATACGTAGCTTGACTAAGTTAATTAAAACCTTTGATATGTCAAATAAGTGAGTTTGAATTGGTGGACAATACCTCAATTGTTGGGATTGTAATTCAATTAAGTTAGAGTTACGTGATTTACAGATATAAAAATTCATGGTTTGATTGTGTAAGCAACAATATCACCTTATGCTTTATTGATGGATGTGTGAAAAAATTAACCTAACCATGTATTCAGTGAATTGAGTCATTGGTTAGGACTTATGAATTGTACGTGACAATTCACTATTATGTCTTTTTTATTCATTGTTAATAAAAGAGTTAAGAAAATAATAAAAAGTGGGGTAAAATGATAATTTTATATTATGCTCTTGTAACTGATATTCATGGTGGGTATTATGTCAAAATATTATGTGGATCATGAAAATAGAAAGAGTTTATTTATACCAACAAAAAATGTAGTGCGCATGAATCAAGGGTTGATTTGGCATTGAACCTATAGTGGAGTCGTACGATGTCAGGATTAAATAAGTCAGAAATTTTTGGAGATAAATTCGTCGGGTATTTGAATCCTTAGCTTTGTTCATGTAGGTCCATTCGGTCTCAGAAATAACTCATGATAACAGGAATAGAGAAACGAAGTAAATTGGATCAAAATGCATGTTTGGTGCCAAGGCATATTTCCTACACCTATATGTGATTTATGATATCACTTAATTAGTTAAGTCTGATTAGTTTTATTAATATTAATTAGTTTATTATTTTATAATTATTAGATAATTAGTAAATAAAAATTAATTAATTAATTGATAATTATCAATGAAATCTATCAATTGGGTTGATGAATCTCGATATAACTCAAACTCTTGAAAATATTGTAATTTTTAGGAATTATGAATATATGGGGTGAATTTTTAGAAATTTAAAATATATGGGTATATTTATAAATATCAAAAATTAGATTTTATAAATATCTAATAGCAATTTGATTGCAGAGAGAGATAAAAATATAGATCTCATATCAAATACAGAGAAAAATAGTTTTCTCCCCTCTCTAGTGATTGTCGTCAATTGAGAGAGCATTGAAGGAAAAATATTCAATTTTTTCCTTCAATCATTTTGAGAGCCCACATTCAAATTCCTACTATATATTGACTTTTGACTAATAGTGAAGTAACAAATAGGTGTTACTAGTTTAGCATGTTACCTATGGTTGTGGTAATTCGACCTAACGGAACATGTCTAGGAAAGCAATTTATTTGTAGCTAAGCTGTATAGTAGGGAAGGAAGGAAATTTTTTTACTACATCTATAGTGTGTTCATGGGTCGACAAATTATGTCAACTCGTAATGGCTTGTACATGATTGTGAATACATGTTGTTGATGAAGTCTAGCATTGCTCATTGAGGGATTTAAGATGTTTGGACTGATGTAACAAATACATCTGGGGCGTATAGCGAAATAAGTAGATATTCCTCAATTTTTGAGCTGCTATGTTATCCCTAATAGGTTCATAGCAACTAGCTCTTCTATGTGCTTGCAGGTCGCACGACCCATTTGCACGAAAATTTGGATTCGGGCGTCCATGATTGGCCGACCCCAACTCAATGTGAAAAGAAATAACTGAAAACTACGAATTGAAGTTTTTAAAAAACTTCCATTGGAGAAAGGCCGAATTTAACATTTTACAGAGAATTCTTTAACAAAATTTGGACTTATAAAGATCCTAGAGAGAAAATCATTCTTCCAGCGTCATATTCAATTTTTTACATACAAAATCGAGGGCTGTTGGGTTGTGGAATAAGTGGAGAATTTGTTTACATTATTTTCTACACGATGCAACATGTGATTCATCACTTCGATCTATTTCCCTGCGTTATCAAGTAAGTATACTCGACTTTGTAAATAAACATACACAATTAGTTCCACTAAACGAAAGAGAGAGAGAGAGAAAGAGAGAGGAAGGGAGGGACATAGAGAGAGGGGGAAGAGAGAGATGACAGGATCAAGATTTGGAGTATTGGAGAGAGAGCGAATAAGAGAAAAAAGAGAGAGGAAATAACAGAAGGAGAGAGAGAGAGAGAGAGAGAAAGAGAGGATAGAGGATAGAGGGGAGCATGAGGGAGAGGGAAAGGATAGAGGATAGAGGGGGGGGAGAGAGTGTGGGAGGGAGAGAGAGGACATAGAGGGAGAGAAAGAGAGAGACAAAGGGACAGAGAGAGGGAGAGAGAAGGGGGAGGGAGGGGGAGATAGAGGGGGAGAGAGATTTGAGTATGAGAGAGGTCAGGAGTTAGTAAGAGATAAAGATAGGTAGTGAGAGAAAGAGGGAGAGAGAAAGAGAGGATGGAATTTAGGGTATTGGGGAGAGAGAGAGAGGAAAGATAGAGAGTAAGAGAGCAAGAGAGGGGAAGATATTTAGATAGATAGAGAGAGGGGGGAGATGGAATGGGAGAGAGAAAGAGAGAAAGGGTGAGAGAGAGAGGAGAACGATAGAGAATGAGGGAATGAAAGAGTGAGAGAGTGAAGGAGAGAAGGGAGAAAGATTGAGAGAGAGAAAGAGAGAGATTGAATGATAGATCGATAGACACAGAGAGAGGGAGAGAGAGAATGATGGAGGGAAATTGAGAGTATAGGAGGGAGAGGGAGTGAAAAATTGAGAGAGTGAAGTGGAGTGGGGGACAGATAGAATGGGAAAGGGGGAGCGAGAGAGAGACAAAGAGAGAAGAAGTGAAGGGGAGAGAGAGTGTGTGTGAGTGAGTGAGAGATGAAGGGGGATAGGGAGAGAAAGAGAGAGAAATAGAGGAAAAAGGAGAAGTATAGAGAAAGGGAAACGGTGAGAGAGGGAGAGGGAGGAGGAGAGAGAGCGGGAGAGGGAGAGAAAGGGAGAAATAGTGAGGGAGAGAGAGGGAAATAGACAAATTGAAGGGGGAGAGAGAGAGAGTGTGAGAGAGAGGGGAGAGAGAGAGACCAGCTGAGAGATAGAAGGAGGACGAGAGTTATTGGATCGTTATAGCATCCTCAGCAGTATTAGGGGAGTGCCTTTCCAGACGCTTATCTTTTATCTTGGTGGTGGTTTTTATCTTCCTTATATGGCTTATAGTAATATCTGATTGTGGTTTCTTCTGTTTGGTTTAATCATGGAAAATTTCAACTTTTGGTTTTTAGTTGTCATTTTGTTGTTGTAGTGAGGACACTGCAAATCTTAAGTTTTTGGGGAGGAGCCTATTCCCTTTTCTTTATATTTATATTTGGAAGTTCTGTTGGTCCTAGCACTATTTATACGGATTAAGAAAAAATATATTTTGAAGTGTGACGACTGATGATCGAAAATTGAAATCTCATTGTATTCTTTGCTATTCCTTAGACCGTTAACTAGAATTACGAGTGGGTGAGCACACGAGTAAGAATCAAAAATCAAAAACTAACTCGTCTTTTTGTTCTTCCAAAATCAAGTGTTTGACCGATTCACTATATTCGAAAAACTATATATGGATTATTTTTCTGGAAAATGGCTTTAGACAAAGTAATCAGCCATTATCCTATTTTCAATCATGAATTCATGAAGTAAAAACTGTTGAAAAAATAGTTGTGAAAAATGGCTTAAAAAACGCCATTTCTTCACATTGGTTAAAATTGTAACCCATGTGAAGCAAGGCAAATTTTGGAAAGTTCCCAACCATTGTTAAGTTTTTTTTGAAAATTAAATTAATTAATTAAAATTAAATAAATTTATTTTAATTAGTCATTGGCCTTTTAGAATAAACATTGAACTAGTTTTTAGACCACATGATTGATTATAGGATCCACGTTGAGCCACTTGTTTATTAAACAAGTCTTGTCACAATGTAACGCAAATTCGAAACTAGTAAGAGGACCATAAGGATAAAGATACATTTGACTACATAAATAATAAACTCTATCGATTAAATCTATAATCAAATTTATTAATTATTAATTATGATTAACTCCACATAAAATGGTAATTGAATTCTAAGTGTATTTTATACTACTCAAAGTAATTTTCCTTGACCTATTATTCATTATGTAATGCCCCTCCATAATATAGTATCGTTCATAATTAGGTTAATTATTATCGACCTAGTATTTATACACATCTTTATATCTTTAGGTTCCAAATTCATTATATCGGTCAATTATGATAGTTTTCATACTTGACGTTTCAAGTAAAATTATCAAATCTCTAGTACTCCACCAGAGATACTAAGCTTAAATCACCGTGACCATATAAATAAACTAGGTACTCTACCTAGTGACCAAGGTAAGTCACTCTACATAATAGAGTTAATGTACTATAGTCTTTTGTTAGTAAAGCGCACAGATTCACTAGACTGTGAAATTAAGTATTTACGAGTCATAAAAGACTATTGGTTAAATACATTGTTCCCATGAGCTAAACTCCATAGGACCCATAAACCAAGTATTATTATGCATGTAGACTTTTTTAAGAATGTATTGCACATAATATAAGAATAAAATATTTATTATTAATCAGAATTAAATTGCTGAATAAATTAATAGAATTTCAGTTCTTTTAGGGCACAATCCTAATAATAGTTTCTCAGCAAGGGAATGGGTGAGCTGTGTTCTAGTACATATGACCTTAAATTCATGAAAGAAAGATATATGATTTATTTTGCATTTGTTTTGTGGGGGGGTTTTCAAATTTTTAGAGGGCTTGGTTTATGGTCGGGATATATCAACTGTAAGATAGAAATTCATTCCACATTGGAGTAAAAAGATAGCGTTGACTTTTTTAATTGTGGAGCTCCTATTAAAACTGTTGGAGAAATATAAAACTTCTAGTTTGTTGTTTGGATTTTTAAGTAATTATAAACTATTCCTTGGATTTTAAGTTTGTCGTTTATATTTTTAAGTAATTATAGACTATTCTTTGGATTTCAAGTTTGTTGCTTGGATTTTAAGTCATTATAAACTGATGCAAAGTTCTAGATTGCTTACTGTGTGGATGGTACTAATTTCTTTATCTACATTGCTCACTAAGAGGAGACAAAAATAAGGTTCAAGTAATCATAAAAAAACTACTTGAACCCATCAAATAGTCACATGTTTTCTATATAACTCACTGTTGGAATCAAAATAATTACTTAAAGGGTTCAAATAATCATAAAACACTACTTGAACATTTCAAGTAGTCACATGCTCTCTGGATAACTGATGGAAACAATAAAAATGACTACTTGAAGGGTTCTAGTAGTGTTTTATGACTACTTTAACCCTTCAAGTAGTTATTTTGATCACTGCAGTGAGTCCAGAAAATATGTGAATACATGAAGGGTTCAGGTAGTTTTTTATGATTACTTGAACCTTTCAAGTAGTCTTACGCTCTCTAGATAACTGACTGCAAGTATCAAAAAGACTACTTGAAAGGCTCAAGTAGTCGTAACACACTACTTGAACCCTTCAAGTAGTCATAGAATATATGCAATTTTCATTTGTTTGCTTACTAGCAAAATCAAATAACTACTTACGAAGATCAAAATAGATACAATTTCTATACAAAATACAGACAATATACATAAAAAATATATTGATAAATTTCTAAAACAATTACAATAAGGACAAAAGAGTTATGTGCCTGGTTGTGATTCATCACGTATGTGAAGGGGGATATGATGTTTGCATGTCTGTATATTGTGTCTGTGCAAACCACATCGACTACATTTATTTGGTTTTACGTCTTCACCTCTAGATGGAATTCTGTTTACCCTGAGCCTCCCACTAGACCGCCTCATCATAGGGGGCAAGACAATTCTTTCTCGCAGCTCGTCATTGATAGTCTAGTCTGTATGATCTCCATGGAGTGTGTTGTTTCTACGTAGGTTGCCACTGGTGTCTCAGCTTTATAATAGTTTGAACATAAGTTGTAAGATGATATGTTGCATAGTCGACCACAAGCTAACATGGGCATAATGATATTGGTCTAGATCAAATTCATGACAAGTGCATGTTTTTTTATGCAAGTTCGCAACCACTTCTCTATCCCCACTACTTACACAAAACTTGTGTGTTCAACTTACAAGAAGCAGTCCGACGTTGATAACACCACCATTAAATCATATTACATAAATGGTCTGTTAGACTTATTATTGGGATGGCTCTGGCATCCTTTAGTAAATTATTCATACATTCAGCGATGTTGGTAGTCATTATGTTATACCGTCTACCACCACAATGAGAACGAGCCTGTTTGCCAAATCTAGAGACCCTAACATAGTTTCCAATGCCTAGATGAACTTGGTTGATGATAACCTAAGAAGCACTGACACTTCTACTTGTGTAGAGTGTTGGTGGTGGACACGTGTCAGACACCGACACGCTCTGACACGTGTCTAACACATATCGAACACGCCAGAATTTTCTTTGCTTTTTATGTCTGATTTTTTTTATTTTCAGACACATATCAAACACGCTAGAACACATTCCCGACACATGTCGGTCACGCCATAACACGTTCTCGACACTTGTCGACACCTTTTTGTGAAAATATTAAAATATAAAATGTAAAGGGTGTAAAATAAAATGACAATATTTGTAAATAAAGAAAGAGTAAAGGGTAGAAATAAAAAAGAAAGAAAGTTAGGTTTTAAAATATATTAAATTTTGAATGGTATAAAATGACTTTTTTATTGCCAAAACCCCCAAACTTTAAACTTCTTAAAGCTGAAACTCACTCGATTAATTTGTGGCATCTCAAATTAGTGAGCGATATTAATTCATCTTCTTGATATGACCGATACTGTAATTATTTTTTTATGTAAATATATATTTCATACTTATAATTAGTTTTTTATGCAAATATATATTTCATTATGTTACACCGTCTACCACCACAATGAGAATGAGCCCATCTGCCAAATCTAGAGACTGTAACATAGTTTCCAATGCCTAGATGAACTTGGTTGATGATAACCTAAGAAGCACTGACACTTCTACTTATGTAGAGTGTCGGTGGTGGACACGTGTCAGACACCGACGCGCTCCGACACGTGTCTAACACGCCAAAATCATGTCTGAATTTTTTTTTCAGACACATATAGAACATGCCAGAACACGTTCCCAACACATAACGGTCATGCCAGGACAAGTTCTCGACCCTTGTCGACACCTTTTTGGGAAAATTATTAAATGAGAAAATGTAAAGAGTGTAAAATAAAATGACAATATTTGTAAATAAAGAAAGAGTAAAAGGTAGAGAAATAAAAAAGAAAGAAAGTTAGGTTTTAAAATATATCAAATTTGGAATGGTATAAAATGAGTTTTTATTGCCAAAACCCCCAAACTTTAAACTTCTTAAAATTGAAACTCACTCGATTAATTGGTGGCATCTCCAATTAGTGAGCGATATTAATTCATCTTCTTGATATGACCGATACTGTAATTAGTTTTTTTATGAAAATATATATTTCATACCTATAAATAGTGTATATATGTATATATATGTATATTACATTGTATATATATAATGTATCCACGTATCCTACCTTTTTAAAAAATGATGTGTCAACGTGTCGGTGTCGGTGTCGTCGTATCCGTGTCATGTGTTCGTGTCCGTGTTTCTTAGCTTATAACCATATATGCCTCAAACTCTTATATATGTAGGCCTTGGATACTTTGAAAAACAAAGGATTGACGTCGCTAGTTTTAAATGTCGATTCGATGTTCATTTCCATATGGTAGATGCATGCTCCATCAAGTAGTCATAAAATATATGCAATTAGCATTGGTTTGCTTACGAGCCAAATCAAATAACTACTTTCGGGGATCAAACTAGATACAATATCTATACAATATACAAACAAAATATATTGATAAATTTCTAAAACAACTACAGTAAGGACAAACAAGCTTATGTTCCTTGTTGTTATTCATCACGTATGTGAAGGTGGATAGGATGTTTGCATGTCTGAATATTGTGTCTGCGCAAACCACATCGAGTACATTTATTTGGTTGTACGTCTTCACCTCTAGATGGTATTCTATTTACCCTGGACCTCCCACTAGACCGTCTCATCATAAGGAGCAAGATAATTTTTTTCTCTCACCTCATCGTTGGTAGTCCAATCTGTATAATCTCCAAGGGAGTGTGTCATTTATGCGTAAGCTACCACTAGTGTCTCAACTTTGTAATACTTCGAACATAAGTTGTAAGCTAATATGTTGCGTAGTCGACAACAAGCAAACATGGGCACTAGGATATTTGTTTAGATCAAATTCACCACAAGTGCATGTTTTTATGCAAGTTCGCAACCATTTCTCTATCCCTACTACTTACACAAAACTCTTGAATATATGATGCAGGTACTGTAAGTATGTGTGAAGCATCATGAGATTTTCAAATCTTGTTCTCGCACCATTTTGGCATTTGTGTGTTCAACTCACAAGCAGTAGTCTAACGTTGATAATACCACAATTGCATCATATTATTTAGATGTTTGGTTACAATTGTTATTGGGAGGGTTCTAGCATCCTTTAGTATATTATTCATATATTCAGCGATGTTGGTAGTGATTATGTTATATTGTCTACCACCATAGTGAGAACGAGCCCATCTACCAAATCTGGTCACAGTAAATAGTTTCTAATGCCTGGATGAACTTGGTTGATGATAACCTAAGAAGCACTAACACTTCTACTTGTATAGAGTGTCGGTGTTGGACACGTGTCAGACATTGACACACTTTTGACACGCTCCAACACGCGTCTGACACACCCAAATCATGTCTGAATTCTTTTTTTCAAACACGCAGAACACATTCTCGACACGTGTCGGACTGGCCAGGACATGTTTTCAACACATGTCGAGACCTTTCTAAGAAAATTTTTAAATAATAAAATGTTAATGGTGTAAAATAAAATGAACAATATCTTAACTTGTAAATAAAGAAAGAGTAAAGAGTGGAATAAAACAGAAAGAAAGTTAGGTATTAAAATATATTAAATTTAAAATGGTATTAAATCAGTTTTTTATTGCCAAAATCCCTCAACTTTAAACTTCATAAAACTGAAACTCACTCGATTTATCGGTGGCATCTCTAATTAGTGAGCGATATTAATTCATTTTCTTGATATGACCAATACCGTAATTAGTTTTTTATGAAAATATATATTTTCATACTTATAAATAACATATATATATATCTGTGTGTGTGTGTGTGTGTGTATAGCGTTGTATATTTATAGCGTATCTTTGTATCCTACATTTTTGAAAAATAATGTATCAACGTGTCAGTGTCGGGTCGTATCCATGTCACGTGTCTGTGTCCATTCTTCTTAGATGATAACCATATATGCATCAAACTCTAATACATGATAGGCCTCAGCTACTTTGAAAAAGAAAGGATTGTCGTTGCTAGTTTTAGACGTCGATTTTATGTTCATTTCCATATGGTATATGCAAGCTACATGAAATGAATGTGGGAAGATAGTCTGGATACCCTTTGCTATACTTTCAATTTTGTCTGACACAATTACCAAGTCATCCAAGTTTTCAATAACCTCGTGCAACTTATTAAAAAACCATTTTCATGATGCGTCATTCTCAGAGTAAGCAATCCCAAAGGCAAGTGGATTTACATAGTTATTCCCATCTTTAGAAGTTGCAATGAACATTGTCCCCCTATACTTAGCATTTATCGATGTCCCATCAACAACAATTACAGGACGTATACAATTAAGAAATCCATGAATCAAGGCTCCAATCGACATGAAGAAGTATTTGAAATGGTCATGTTCCTCGGTCTCTATATGAGTTATAGTACATGGATTCTTCACCTCTAATATGTGACAAGTGGATGGGAGTCTCATATATAAACTTTCAGGTGAATCTCAAACTAAAGCCAATGAAACTTCCCTAGCCCTCCAAACTTTGTCATAGCTTATATTGATGTCATAGTCCTTACGAATATCTTCGATGATATCTTTCAGCCTATAAATCTGTCAAACACCAGTGTATTTTGACTTTATGCAATTACCGACCAATAAGCTTGTTACTTGACGATGATCATGTTGTAAGATGTCAAAAGAGTACGTATGAGAATTTGTGAACTTTTTTATTATAATGTACACTGAAAATCACACCTTAATAGTTCGTAGTCTCATGAACATGTTTTCTTAACACAAACAATCACCAACAATGTCTGCGTGGATTTGAAGACTTTAAACTTAGAGTTTTGACAGATTGCCATGAGTCGAACAATTATTTTTTGCTCTTTGTCATATTATAGTTCTTCTGTATCTAACATATTTGAGACACTAACATGCTCTTAATCTTCTTGTTCTAATAATCTCAACGCATTAGAAGATGGTCGCAATGACAAAGATGCGATGTTACTTGGCATCGATGAAGAATGTGCATTAGCCTCTAGTCTTCTATTCAAATCTGGTAAGGTAGAGGGATTGCCCTGAATTGCTTCTTCATATATCCCAAAATCAAGATCATCATCAGCACCAACATCAAGCCCACCATCACTGTCAGGATGCTCAAGTTCATCATCATTAACATATTGTGGACAATCATCATCATATCTCCCACGGTAATTCTCCCCTGAATGGAAATTATCATTATCATTATTCTCATCACTATCAACTATTATTTCACCCATACAGAACAGAATGTGACCATAATGATCTTGTTGCGAGGGAGCTATTTCAGGAACCTGACTTTGACTTGGACACGTAAGATTATCAACAATTGTTATAGGTTTGGGTTTGAGCGTCGCATATAAAGGAGTACGAAGTGCTTCAAAACTACTTTCGATAAAGGGTAACTTCACGTGGCGATCATTTAATATTTCAGCAGGTAGGGAGGGCATATAAGTCTTGTATAAAAACTTCATTAGAAATATTGTACTTTGTTGGATCAACATTTAATTCATCGTATATACTACTGGATAACTCTTAGCAAGTACAGTTTGATGGTTTATCTAAGGATGAGCTTATCATACCATTAAAAATGAATGAAGCACCATTTCTCACCCATTCAGCACCATGTACCACCAAAATCTGAATTTCAGACATGTCTGTTTAAGACATAAACTCTACCCATCAATACATAAAGTTTATTTAATTTTGCCAGCATGTTGAAGTTATGTATTTTTTGTAGTTATTTTTATTTTTATGACTATTTGAAACATTAAGATAGTTATTTTTATTCTTAGTGAGGAACCAGAGACCATGGTACTACTTGAGGGGTTCAAGTAGTGTTTATAACTACTTAAACCCTTCAAGTAGTTATTTTAGTTCTTGCAGTCAGTCATCTAGAGAGCATGTGACTACTTGCAAGGTTCAAGTCATTTTTTACACTACTTGAACCATTTAAGTAATCATTTTGATTCTCTCAGTCAGTTATCCAAAAAGTATGTGACTACTTGAAGGGTTAAGTAGTTTTTTATAAATACTTGAAGGGTTCAAGTAGTTTTTTATAACTATTTGAACTCTTTAAGTATTTATTTTGATTCTTGCAATCAGTTATCCAGAGCATGTGACTACTTGAAGGGTTCAAATAATTTGTTATGAATAATTGAACCCTTCATGTAGTTAATTTATTCCGTCAGCAACAAAGCAAAGACTAGTTGACTATTTAAACGGTTCAAGTAGTGGTTTATAACTACTTGAACCCTTCAAGTAGTTATTTTTTCCTACATCAACAACTCAACATCAGTGACTACTTGAAGGATTCAAATAGTTGTTTATGAATACTTGAAATAATTTATTTTTATTATCACAAGAAATATTAATCTAATTATCTCAAGAGTGACAATTAAATTAGTTAATTACATTATCTATATTGGTGCTTAGGAGAAAAATTCTTGGGCCCTTCTTCTCCACTTTCATGTCACCCAATCATATCGTGCCACGTCAATTACCGCTCCGTTAATTATCCGACTTCCAAACAAATCCACCATAATCTCTGTCTCCGACTTCAGAACCATTAGCGATGGACTCAGTTATGACACAGCCGTAATCTAATCAATGATAGACAGTTGTCTGACTCCCTCACAATGCTGCATGACCTTCCCACCAAGAAGCTACTTGGCAGCCACGATTCAGCTGAGATCGGGGGTCGTATTAGTGATCCAAGAGGGAATGAAGCTATTATAGGGATGGAGATGGAGGATTACCCTAGAAAAGATTGGAGATGGTATGTGGTGTTGGCTGAGAATGTGAGCGACGTGGGGATTACAGGGGAGGGGTGGTAGATGAACATGGATTGAAGTTCGTGCAGAGATTCAATGAGAAGAAGAACTTGATGGTGAGCTAGAACTCGATCAGAGATTGTGGGGGAGACGAGTGCAGGCCCAGACTGGTTGGTTTCATTGGGCCCATAAATATAGGGTTCGGAACATGATTACCTTCAATCAACCCAGTTACTGATGGTGCGTATTTCTTTCCATTACTCTTTCTCCCTAATTTGAGCTTAGTTTTTTTTTCTTTTAAGGAGTTTTTATGAACAGAACTCTAGGGAAAAAAAGATTTTATAACTTTTTTCTTTTTCTTTTTAACGAAATTTATTCTTTTTAAAGGAAAAAGATTAGGTTGTCTTTTTAATTTAAAATTTCTCTATTGAATTCGGTGTGTACGAGACCGCTGTCTAGAAAAAATATTCTGTTAAACTGCATATGTTAATCTTAACGTGAGAATGCTATACAAGTGTTACGGAGGTTCCAGTCTGGTAAGAATGTACTGGTGGATCTACTAATTCATATCACCAACAACCTTATTTATAAAATAAATGTGAGAATGCTAGACAACGTCTAACAAAAAATATTTGTTCGACCAGAGTCTAGCACGAAATAATTTTATTTTTTCTCTTATGTAAAATGTCATATTTAGCTTCAAACCCTAGAGGCTTGAGTTTTATTTTTTTTTTAATTCACAACGTCCCCTAGCCCTAATTCTATTTTTTTAATCTGCATGCTCATTCTAACTGGTACCTTTTTATCAGAAAATTATTCTAACTGGTATAAATAAGTCTTGAGTATAATTTAATAAAAAATAGCACACTGCAATGATGTTTCTGACAATTTTTTTGTCGAGTGGAGGGGCAATTATATTAGTTGGAGGTTGAACTGTGAACCTTGAGATTGAAAGCCTAGGTGATGATCATTAGGATACAAGGTCCTGGTCTTTTTAGGAAATTACAAAAAAAGCATGCGATATAAAAAAAGTCAGAAAAAAGTTACAAAAATGACTAGAGTAATTAATTTAGTTACGAAAGTTATACAGGCGTAATAAATTTATAACATTACTCATGTGTAATTTTCATAAGTAAATTAGTTACTTCAACTATTTTTGCAATTTTGAACATTTTTGCAAACTAGCCTTTCATTTTTGGCAATTTTAAGTTTTGAATGACTTTTTATATGAATTTATTTAGAAAAAAATGAAGCTAGATAAAACATCTGTTTAGGATTTAAAATTAATGACTATATCTATGTAATTAAAGCAAACTACAAATAGTTCAAACTTATATTATTTAGCATAAGTATCAAAAGAGGAGGACTAACAACCATAAGCCGTGGTCAAGAGTTGATTCCAATGAGAATTTGATCTCTTCTCTATATAATAGGAGGTCTTACTTCTAATCCTAAAATCTTATAAAGGAAAAACAAATCGGACAAGCATTTGGAAATAGGTAAAAAAATTTACAGGTTAATTATGCAAAGTCCAAGCTTTTTAAACATTTAATGAACCATATGTGTAGAGATAAGATTGGTAAAAATATAATCAAGGGAGATGTTCTTTATTGCTCAGAACCAGCAGTTGACTGTGATTGGCTGTTCATATCTGACATGGGCAGAAGAATTTTTAAGCTTATCAACACAGTACACAAAATGCTCCATAATCTTTCCTATTTTGATCGCCTGCCAGCAGTAGGGGTGTTCAAAATTATCTCGAACTAACAGAACTGAACTGAAAGTGATCAGTTTTATATATTACCTCGGTTCAGTTCAGTTCGACATTTTTACTGAACCGCGAGTTCGATTTCGTTAAAAAAGTCATGTGATTTTAAACTGAATCGAACTGAACTGAATCAAACTGAATCGAACCGAAGTATGAATAAGTAAATAAATCATACACACACACACACCAAGTACAAACCCTAGTTCCTCATTAGTCCTTCTCCATCTTCTCTCTCCTCTCACACGCAAAAGCCTCCTTCCCCCTCGTCTAACTTTCTCCTCTCACACGTAGAAGCTTCTTCCCCTTCGTCTAACCCTCATTCCCTCTTATCTTCTAACTCTCTCCTTCCCCCTTTCTTCTCTTTGATCTCTCTCCTTCCCCCTCTCTTCTCTTTGATCTCTCTCCTTCCCCATCTCTCTTCTTCGTTAAAACCTAAGGTGACGTGCGGCGGAAGGCGTGATGGTCTTTTAAAATATATTTATAAAACAATCGCATCATCGCAGATCCCAAAGATGAAAACATTTTAATTGAAAAACACTTTTACGGATCGGATCCATTATATATTTATATATTAAATCAAAGACATACGTGGATGTAAAATATACCTCTTGTAGTCCAATCAAGCATCCTTACAATACAACGATCTTGCTATCTTACAAACGTTAGACTTCGAGATCCACACCACGATCTTCCAAGTCAATCCTCAAATACACTTGGACATGTGTGGGCACGTAGAATATATCAAAAATACTTTTTTGTCCATAGATGTACTCAGCACATGAGATCTAAAGATTTTCGAGAATGTTAAATTTATGAGACAAAACTCTAATCGAAAAATAATTAAAAGTTCTCCACATAGCTTTTTGATTAACTCTTAATCTCAGAGAGTTTCACTCCTAATTGTAACTATGTTGTTAGCACATCGAAGCAATAGAATAATAGCAATATATTTTTTAGATAATGACATATCAGATTTTTAAGGGATTAACATAAAATAATAATTATTTACAAATGCGCAATTGAAGTGGGACCTACTGTAATCGTACATCACTGCAGTGCCATACGGAAATGTAGTGTGCCGTGAGGAGTCACAGTCCTCATGACACTGTAGTTTCACGTCACCACTGTAGTGCCATATGGCACTACAATAGTCCATATCAATCTCTGATTCAAAATTAGTTATTGAAATGTGGCAGTCCAACATGCCACATGGCAAGTTCTACAAATTTATTATTTATCAGATAAATATCTAGATATTAGTTAATTCACAAGTAAACTATGAATGAATATGAAACTTTTAGATATTAGTTAATTCGGCATATGAATGAATATGGCACTACAGTTGTCAGATAAATATCTAGATATTAGTTTCATATTCATTCATGACTATTCTTTAGATATTTCATAGTTTAATAGTCATATTTATTAATAACTAATATCTAGATATTAGTTAATTCGGCGGTCCCTGTCAGATTGAAAATCAGAATCAGTATATCCAGTGGGGTTCAGGTCTCCACCTGAATAAACAGGGACGTTGGTCATAAAGCAAAATAGCTTCCATATTCTTTATGATTGTAATTGAAGAAGATATCTCATAATTACCTCACTGCTAATATTCACGAAAACCTCTTAATTTCTACTTTGCTTAATTAATACTACTGAAAGTCAGACATGATAATAAAAACATTATGATTGTATGCCAATGTCAACACAGACAAAATGCCATTAGAAGTTGGAAAGGAAGTTCTCACAAAAAAATAAAAATCCAACTGCACTACTAGTCTCATGAACTAGGATGTGAATGGGTGCTCATTCCACGTTATTCCAATAAACAAAACCTTTCCTATGTGACCCCTTATTGTGCAACACAAATCTGTGATAGCTACTTTTATTTTTTAAAATATTGTTCTTTTATGTACCATTTTTTGTATACAATAATATATAATATAGCTCTTTCTCAAGGAGTGAAAAAGGTTGAACAGAGAAATTGGTATGTGGTACCAATTAGCTTAAAAAATATAATGGCCAGTATTTAGCAAAGAAAAGGACGTCCACCCATCATGGCATATGACTGAATTACTTGGGGGCAAGATCCAAAATTGCAATTGTTAATGGAAACGCATCATTTCTTCAAAAGAAATAGTATCATAAAGCCAGAAACGTGGATGATATCATTCAAATATGAAACGAACTTGTAGCATGTGAGAATATGAAATGAACATTATATAAGGAGAGCACCCAAATAATCACTCAGTAAATCATATGATTATTTAATTCTTTCAGTAAATCAAAGAGCAACATATGTTAATCTCATTATTACCTTCTATTTCATTTCATCTCAAAACACTATAATGAAGTGCAATAAAAATGTTTTTTGTTGTAGTGAATCCAATTACAAGTAGACATATAAGGCGTCTTTCACCTAGTTTAGGCATCTTTAATGCCAATATTTCATAACAAGCAAAGCATTAGTTGCAGGGATCAACCAGTTCAACTATTCTTGTTAGAAAATAACCAAGAAAAAGTATATCAAAATAATTAGAAATAAAAATACACTAAGTTGAATTGTTCATCAAAATTAGCTTGCCCTTCAATTAATGCAATTGAGTTCTTTCATACGCTCTAGAAGGGCTTTTCTCCGAATATTAAACACTGCCATAAGAATCACAAACTAAGTATAAGCTAAATAAGTCAAGATTAATATGGTGGGGTCATGACCAAAGATGACAATATGATGCATTCACTTTGCATCACCACTCTTTATAGGGGAAACGTATTACAAGTGTGCTATATATTGAAGAGTCTAGTAAAGCATTGTCCATACTCTGATCACTCAAAATCTAGGAAGCATGACTTCGTTGGGGATTACTACCCGATAGTCCAAAGTGAAGAAACAAATTGAACACGAGAGAAGTTATTGAAATCGCTATTACAGAAACAATGACGTCTAAACATGAATGATATTTATATGTTTATAAAAAGTGTTTTGGAATTTAAATAATCTTAAATTACCAGAAGGAAAAAAAAATTGATGTCTAAACAAGAATAAACTTTGACAGAAAGACCAAGAGGTAGTTAGGTCGATCATTTTCACCAAATGTATATGATATCAAATTCAAAACCAGAAACAAATATGGTTAATAATAGGAAGATCCAACAATTCAGTTGGCATATAAAGGGCACCGCGTAATGAAATAACCACTTTGAATTGGAAATCGTCAATGCTTTCTATCTTTTAGTTTGGTACTTTCTGCTTCAATCATTTATTGGAATAAATGGAATAAATCTAGCATTTTCATTACATAATTTGGGGGCTATATTTCATAAGTTAACTTCCTTTCTTAGCGGTCCCATCTAACGGGAAACACGTTGCAAACTTATTACAACTTCTAAAGCCCTCTCTCATTCCCTCAACAACAGTAAACTATTAGAGAACTAATCTTGATACTACATTTGGAAATAACCTGCATTCTTGGTATGAGTGGTTGTGATGGCATTATAGCAGAAATATTTGGAATCCGAAAGGTCAAACAAAACAAAATTAGCATGTTGTCTCGATGAAGAATTGAGCTGAAAAAAGCTTTCAAAGAAGGAGAAAATAAGATAAACCAACTCCCTCTAGATTATACATCTATGTTCATCCCACACGTCCCCCTTTGTGTTTCACACAATCTACCCAAGCTCATAAAGAGTAATTGCTCAATTAGGTACAAGGATAGGAAATCATTATAAACTGAATGATATAATGGACTAAACATATGAAAGTTTTGTATTGTCTGAACAGCATTAAACAGAGTATTATTTGCACTGCCATAGAACTAACCCAGCTGACGACTCATTTGATTTCCTTGGTTGACTTGGCACTGTCCAATACTGTGTTAGACTTGAGAATGCAACTACCTTCCTTGAAATTGCAGTTGCTCAACATCTGAGAAAATTGCATTGGACGACATCCATGTATCAAGGAAATAGTCAGAGATAATATATACTAAAAGTAACTAAAAAGCTAAAAAAACATAAGTAGTTGCAAGTTCAACCCTTTGGAAACAAACAAACGAAGATTAAAAGCAGGGAAACATAAGCAGTTTCCTAATATTTTTTTATGAATCCTTACATAAAAGGGGAAGTCCTCGAAGAGCTTGTACACGAATATGCACAATCAGATAAAAGCAGGGAAAATATAAAGCTTCTACAAAAAGATTAAGAGTGGATAATAATGTGAACCACCAATGAAAACAATCAACATAATATTCCACAGGAACTAGAAATTAAAATCTTCCAGCATTGAACCACCAATGAAAAGAAAAAATAGAGATTGACAAAATGAAGACAACATAAGTTACTTGCTTGTTTTATAACAGATCATCTCAACAAAACAAACTACATTTAAAACCCATCATAGGAAATTTAAAGCATAACATAGAATAAGGGATTTACCTTAGAGAAGCTGGGATTGGGAGGAGTTCACACTGGTAAACGAAGAAAGAAAGAATAATAGATAGAATCTTAAGAAGTATTTTGATATGTGCTTCTTTAATAAGTGCTTCTAAATGGAACATAATATTATAAGAAGAAAGAACAATAGATAGAATTAGTGTAACTTCACACTAAAGTTGTTTTTATACATAAATGATTTTGAAGAGAAGTGCTCTGAAACTTACCACCATAAGTGTGGTGAAATGCTCTTCCTACTTCTTGCTTGTCTTATCATATGGAAAGCAAGATTTTGCTGGTTGTTTTCTGCAGTAGCATTCACAAAAGGGATTACCCAACCCACCATGGCAAAACTAACATCTATTTCAGAGAAAGAGCTAGTCGATTGTGACACAAGTGATGATGACCAAGGCTCTAAAGGTGGTCTTATGGATAATGCTTTTCAATTCATCATTTAAAACAAAGGCCTAACCACCGAATCAAATTATCCATATCAAGGATCTAATGGAAATTACAATTCTAAAAAGGAAGCTTCAGATGCAGCTCAGATCAATGGGTATGAAGATGTTCCTGCTAATAGTGAGAGTGCTTTGCTCAAGGCATTTGCTGACTAGCTCATCTTTGTAGCCACTGATGTTGGGTTTGAAAATGAAGCATTACTAATCATGCTTTACACAATTATTCATCAGATCATCATATTTCTATAAAATTCATCAAACCCTAATCTTAGATACTTATTCCATTTTGATATCAATGAAAAAATGATATGGAAAACTTGATTGCGAAAGACTTATTTGGTTCGATGGATAATTGAATGACAAAGTGATTGATCAGATCTTTCAAATTGACACAAGCCCTTGAGTTCTTCTCCAAGATTCTCTCTCGAAGGAATAGATATAACGATTCAAAGAAAACTGGATCCCTTGTGTAATTTGGGGCCCATAACCCTTTTAAATAACTAAGTAGTTAATAACCATTGATATTTCTAATTTGGCCCTTCAACAAATTAAAATATGATTTCTAATATCTACACATAAATTCTATGATAATTATACACATAAGCATTAAAATTTTAATTTCTTAATTATATCACTTTAATTAGGCTTATTCAAAATAGCAAAACACTTTTAATTTTACATGTGTGGCCCCACATGTTGAATTTTTCCAACAATCTCTAACTAGACGCATATTAACCTTATAAATGTGTTCAACAATCTCCCAAAATTTTCTATCTCAAGCACAAGGTATATACAACACAATCTCATTTATTGACAACATTAACATAGGATCAAAGCCGTCTTCATTGCCTTTATTGTAACTAAACTTATCAATGGTCACATATACCAATACAATGAAATGACATAGATCAATCATGGATGCATAGCATGAAAAATTACATGCTTTGTGATATATACATGTCTATCACCAACTAGTCTTACTTTACTTTAGTGAGGTCAACAACAACATAATGTCACAGAGTGGAATGAACTAAATAACTTTATTTCTGATCAAAAAATATGAAATACATAAATATTCTCAAAATACAACATAAAGCAATAAACAAACTCCCATTAAACCATGATATCCTCAAACAACATAAAACTCATATGAGTAGTGTGCTCGTGGAAGACCTTGGGTGGTAATCCCTTAGTAAGCGGATCCGCTATCATGGAGTTTGTCCCAATATGCTCTATGGACATTTTACCACTATGTACCATTTCTTTTGTAACCAAGAACTTAAGATCAATATGCTTTGACTTAGATGAGCTTTTGTTGTTGTTGGAATATAAAACTATCGATTTATTGACAATACAACTTTAGTGATCTTTCAATGTTCTCAACAATGCGCAACCTAATGATAAAGTTTCATAGCCATATCCCATGATTGTCTCATAACATGCTGCAAATTCTACTGCCATGGTGGAGGAAGCTATGAGTGTCTGTTTGGCACTCCTCTTAGTAATAGCTCCACCAGCGAACAAGTAAATGTAGCCTAAAGTGGATCTTCTGCTATTTGGGCAACTAGCAAAATCAAAGTCAGAATATCCAATGACCTCTAACTGGTTTGACCTCTTATACATGAGCATGTAATCTTTTGTTCTCTGTAAATATCCCATAACCCGTTTAGCTGCTTCCCAATGATCCATCACAAAGTTACTAAGATATCTGCCCAACACATCAATGATGTACACAATGTCTGAATGCGTACATACCTGAGCATACTTAGACTCCCTATAGTAGATGCATAAGGAATCTTCTACATTTCTTTATATTCAAGGCTATTCTTAGGGCATTGATTGAGATAAAACTTGTCTCTTTTAGTGACAAGTAATGCCTTAACTTTAGTTAGGACAAATGTTGTTGGTGTAACCATAGAAGATACAATTCATATGAATGTTAATTTTGATCAGAATAGTGATGACTCAAATTGATCGTGTTACTATTTAAATTAGGTATGCCTTTATTTGATAGTGTTAATATTTAGTTTTGATAAGTTATGTCTCTCTTTCGTAATGTTATTATCTATTTTGTTGTGCAAGTATAATCATCATGGTCCGTGGTAGATGTTTGTGCATAACTGAGGACGAGTCCATTGGTGATCAAGATCCACCATGCGACACTCCCACTGAATTAGCAGGTATAACATTTATTTCATATTTCATACAAACCATTGTTCATATTCATATAATGATTAACATACAAAAATAATGTTTTATACGTAGGTAATCCTCCTCCTCTAGGTGAAAGGTTGGTCAGACACGATTAGCTCATATATGGAATCTACCTCAAGGGAAGAAAGTGAAAGTTGAATTCAACAAAGCAGGACAACCGATCACTAGGACGCACGTACGATCTATCGTCGATCACCTATGAAAATTGAAAGAAAGTGCCTGAAATGTACAAGAATGCAGTATGGGATATTGTGAAGGTATAAATACTTATTTGTAATTGTCTCTTCCAGTATGTATTTACTAAGTATACCTTTGTAAATTTTCAGAGTAAATGGGAAGTTACCGACACCAACCAAAATTTTGCATTGTCTTCAATTATAAGAGTTGGAAGGACAGCAAAATTAAATTGAGAACAGTGAATACGACAAATTATCCGAGCGAAGAAGAATGCCTAAGACATAAACCTGAAGAAGTTCCACGAGATCGGTGGAATGCTATTGTCCATTTTTTGTTCTCTTCTGAAGGAATGGTATTACAATATTTTCTTTTGACATTGAATTTTTTTATTACGTAGAATAAATACTAATTTTGTTTCTCAAATAACAGGCTCGTAGTGAAACAAACACTGCGATACGAGCAAAACACAGTATACATCATTCTTTAGAAAGGAAAAACTATGCTAAAAAAGAAGATGAAATGGTATGTAAATCTTTTTTATTCTAAGTAATATTTTTGTTTATAGTATTGTGATCAAAATATAATTTTTTTAAACATGATGATAGACAGAGGTGTTAGGGAGAGAGCCCAATGTGGTCGAACTGTTCATAGAAACGCATAAACGTAAAAATGGGAATTGGGTAGATCAAGTATGCATATAGAGCTGTAACAATTATTTTTAAGTTTATATTTGTCTATATTTTTTATTTTGTCAACTATATTTTTTCCACATATGCGATTGATTGTTTATTTGTGTTATAGGAGAAAATGTAAGAACTTCTGACAACTCAAATGCACGATGGGAATAATATCACCCCTAAAAATGCATTTTCTGAAGTTATGGGTCCAAAGCATCCTGGATGAGTCCATGGAATGGGACTATGCCCAACTCCCACCAGTGTATTTGGATCGCAGAGCAGCCGCCTGTTTTTTGAGGAGGCATTCATTCCACGTGTAGAACATGACAGAGTTAAGTCACATGTCCATGAACTTCAAGATGGTCAAATTCTACTTCAATCCTAAGTGTCGTACCTTATGAAAATGATGCAAGCACAAAATCTTTCGTTCTCATTTCTCAGAGGTGATCATGTAAGATTTGTAAGGAATATATACTTTACGTATTATAAATTATGTTTATTCCAACACTAGTACTAATTTTGTTCATTTTTATGTGTTAATAGGATTCTGGAGATCCTCCTCAACTTCATGATCACATAATGTTCAGTGAGAATGGAAAATACTATATTTGCTTAAGTTTGAACTTATATTGTTTTGTCTTTAGAATTTGTGATTGTTTTAATTGATAGATTTTAAATCTTTCAAATTTGTGAATATTTGAATTTGTGAACATTTAAAATATAAGAATTTGTTAAATATTTGAATTGATGGACCCTGAACTTTTAGAATTTTTGTATTGATATTCTGAAATCTGTGATATAGAATGTTTTCTGATACTTGTATTTTTGAGAATTAGGGGATGTTTAAAAAATAGAAAAAATTATGGCCAAAATTTCAATTTATAGTGGTGGTTTTGGAGCATTTAGCGGCGGTTTGAACCGCCAGTAAAGAGAAAAAATCCGCCGAAAAAGCTTCATTTTACATTTTGAGTCCTTACAAAGAGAGCTTTTTTCCTTTATAAACTTTATTATTTCTTATTCACAATTTGAATCATTTATGAGTGTGGGAGAAAATAATTTCTTTCCAGATTGATCTTTCATCGAGAGTAGGGTCACGCTCAAGAGAGGCAAATTACTATAAAACTCGAACAGAAAATGTCCAAACGAGGTCGAATCCCACTCGAAATGTCAAGAATGGGGTAGAACTGTCAGCCCAACCAAAATGTTAACACTTGGAGATCTAAACGGCAGTAGAGGCGGTCATAGGAAGAATAGAAAACATGGAAAATCAAAGCAACAAAACTCTTTGTACCACCCTGCAAACCCTACAAGAGCAAGCTGGCTTGCTGCAACGCAAAGTAATACAAAATCATACTAAACTTAATCAACATTTTCATGCAAGTGGACAAAAAAGCCTTAGAAATCTAGTGACTGTAGAAGAAAATCCGAATGATGCGGCTATCGAAGGAATGAACCAAATTGCCAACAGGGAGTCGTTGCACCAAGAGGAAGGTGACGTGCAGTCCAAACATGTCAAAGACAGCATAGCAGAGGTAAACAGAACCAGAGAAGTCCTGACAGAACAAGATATAGAGAAAATGCTAGAAAGAAAAATGATCAAAATCAGGAGGCTGGGGGCTGTCGTTGTGACAGATCTTGAGCCCTAACATGGATATCGCTAACCCTTGAAATTATGTCCTCTGATTTCAAAAAATTTCGTGGCAAAGAATGGAATCATACCAATATCAAGATGCATTTATGTGCAGAATGTTTCTCACCAATTTGGACGGGAATTTCCTTAAATGGTATCATTCCATTCCTTTATGTTCAATAACTAACTTTTCTGCTACGTCGTCCGGCTTTTTAAAATAGTGTGCAACATATTGATTTGTCATGGAAGCCTCTAGATATCTTTTGATCATATTCATCAGAATGGGAGAGTCCCTACGGGATTATAACCAATGGTTCAAAGAGGAAATTGGCAAGGTGGAAGATTGTGATCCGCAATCCATGATATTTGAAGACTTGTCCAAAGAAATCTACTGACAATTTTGGAAATGTTCCTCTAGGCGTAGACTTACATTAAATTAAAAGAAGAACAGAAGGGCATGATGAGACAATGCTGAAAAAAAAGAAAGTCGAAGCGTCAAGTAGAAGACATGACTATAATGGGTGCGAACGAGACAAAAAGAAACGAATAGCTAAATGGCAAAATAGGCGGGAAAAGACATACACTCTAATTACTGTGCCCGTCAAACAAATTCTTTGGGCCATCAAAGCAGCCTGAACTAAGCAGTATAATGTTATTAGGCTTCCTCCTCCTTCTTGAAGGCTTTAGTAATAGAAGCCACCATCCTCACCACCGTAACCCAAACCGCTTCTTGGGCATGGCGATTAGCCCCATATCAGATCTCATCGGTTTCCAGTGTGAAAGCCTCGACCTTACTATTGAGGTCCCTAATCTCCCACTCCTTACAACAACTTAGCACTTCAAGTCAGATATTCTTCCTCGTCCAGATTACCACCAATGTTGTTAAGCCAGTTGGAAAGAGCATTGTGATAAATGGCGGCCTACAAAAAGTAAAATGATGTTAAATGAAAAAAAGAGTAAGCAAAAATTCGTTAAGAAGCTTACCCTCAGAAGATTATGGCTAAGTCTCTACTGGAGACCATCAACACTCTCTTCTCCATGAAGACTAGCATCTACTAGGCATTGAATTACGACCTTGTGGATAAATCATGTTCAGCAAGGAAGTCAACCTCATAGGGAATCGCTGAGTCAGAACCTAGAGGAAAGAGGCTCTAGAACCGTGGTTTTTATTCTGAAGTGCCAACCATTAGATTAGGCGACACGGGCCTGATCGAGATTGAGGATATGGAGGCCTAGAAGCTTAATTGAAGGCCCGTGGAAGGTGCATGTGGCTGAGGCACGACAACTAGTCATCGGCTGACGCTCATGTTATTATTGGAACGCTGAATAGAAAGTTTGATGGGTCTCATGCTTTTAATAGGGGCAAAGAATGATGAGGAAGAGTCGTTGCTGGCAGAAGGAGAAGGAACATGCAACAGACCAGAACAAAGCTAAAGGAAAGGAACTTCAGGTTTCACTACTACAAAATAGAGTTTAGATGACGGGTAAAAACTGTCATTATAATTTTATATTGATGACTAACTGACTGTCATCTATCGGGCTGTCATCTTTAGTCATTTTAAACAAAACGCTCAACAATTAAATGACAGGGATTAGCCGTCATCATAGGTGCCGGAAAAAGCAAGTAGATGATGGGGATTCCCCGTCATTAAAGGTACCCTAACTCTTTTTAAAAAAAACTGTCATGGAAAGGTAATGTCTTCCCATGACAGCCCTTCAACATGTTCCAATATTTTTTCTGACTTTTCTACTATTTCTTAAAAATTCTCAAGAGCTTCTACTTCGAGTTCTAGGACATCAACAAAGCTACACTTATCCTTGATTACTTCATCAGAATTTCAGCATTAATTTCCTTCAACAATAGAAACTATGAACTCTTAAGAGTCATTAAAACGTAAAAATACAGAATTCACCAACATTGTGCAGCAATGAAAGAAAAAATCATCCAAATATTACTTAAATGTCAATTTCATCAAAATCTCATTACATAGACTAAAATAAAATTCTTCAAAATGAATAGAACCAAGATCGATCTTAATAAGGAACTTGATGATAATCTACCTGATTGGCAAATTACTTGCCTGATAAATGCAGCACCATAGCGTAGCCTATCAAAAGCACACCTAAAGAAAATTAATGATGGTTTAGGAGACATGAAAGTGTAAAGATCAAACAAGACTATTATGAAAACATAACACAATTGCACAATCATATCATAAACGTTTCTGATATTAATTGATGAGAAGATATCAAGGGAAACTACCAAAATTTGAAACTCCAAGGAAGATAACAGACTACATACCAGTGGCTAGAGCAAAAAGAGAGAGAGACAACAAACAGGTTCCACTATGTTACAGAAAGAAAATCCACTTTCAAAATTCCATTGCTTCCATCCTTGGCATATTGTTCTACATTCTCTAACCTCATTATGCAATAACCTGCCAACATAGACAAATAAAGCATGCTCAAGTAAAAGAATGCCTATATTTGGTTATTTCAAACACGATAAGTGCTAAAGTGCAGTTTCTTTCTTATTTTCAGTAAAACAATTACTTGCCGTGAGTGAGGTATGAAATGAACCCAAGTGCAAAGAATTATCAATGTGAAGTGGGGAAATATCCATTATCAGGAAAATGTGAAGCTGAACCACGCAGAAAAAATTAAGTATAGAAAAACAACAACTAGAAAAGGATCCACCTCCAATAACATATGCAAATGCTACCAAGGGGCCCTGTTTTCCTGCCAGAATAATAATAATTGTACTCCAAGTTGACAAAACAGCTTGTTTTTTTAGTTTGCATTATGATAACCATTTTCTGCAATGTAGATTTTTGGATTTTTCTATTCATTCTTCATATAGACCAAGACATCCATTAGACCTCTTGGATACACATGTACTAGACATGACCCAGTGCGTGTCCTTGAAATATATTAGCAAAACACAAAAAGTAAACCTTGTTGTCTATATTTAAATGAATATTTTAGTCAATAACTTTAAAACATAAACCTTGTTGTCCTTATTTAAACGTATGTTAGTAATTACTAATGGAGGGGATCATAATCAATCAAATTACATAATATCTTAAGGTAACTTGGGAATGTACTTAAGCAAAATTGGGGTTTAAATCATAAGAAATTACACTATATATAAGAAATTATGGTAAAATTCCTTTAAAGTGAAAATATAAAAAGATATAAGGTGGAGTGGAGTACCATATCAACAATGTACAATGGCAGTCTTCACAAAACTAGCATGATTATTGATATTTGAACTCCTGGACTTGAATCCATTAGGCAGGCTTTGAAAAGGCTTTCAATACCTATTTCTCCAAGATCCTATGAAATACAACAACCATGGGTACTTCAAATTTTAAGATTAGTTAGGATATAAATAAAAAAGCATATAATTGGAGATAACATTGCATGAGCCACAAGTAATTTTGAGATAAGATGTTGACCGCACAATCCAAAAATGATAAAATAAAACCATATAAATATCATCGATGAAGCAAGACTCGTCCAAATCACAGTCAATTTTTTTCAAAATAACCACTTAACCTAATGTAGTACTAAATCTCCCACTACTGATATTTGAAATGATACTAATTTTGACACATTTTCAGCCATTTAAGAAAAATGAAAACTCCTCACCTTTGTCAACTCATGTCCAAGTTTCTTTGCAGTCATTGCCAGTAAATCTTGTTCCTTATAAAACTTCACCTTGATAATAGAACAAGTAACAAAGTCAACATCAACTCAAACTACTCCAAATGCATTAAAACTATGGCCCGCTTATAGTGAGGCTCCAAAGTGATATATTTGAGTCCTGCAAAGAAGCTTGAATAAAGCAATTGTGATCCCACCAACTTCATTAAGAAGTCATCTAATGTGGTCTTACTCTTTATCTATATCACTTAAAATGATTATAAGATTCAATATTTAAAAAGAACCTCATCTATGAAGGGCAGAAGCAATATTAACCATTCTACTCTATTTAAAAACATAGAGACCAACTTTTGTTGCAAATACAAAGCCAGTAATTTGTAATTTTATGAGAAAGAGATACAAAGGGGGGAAGGGAGAGAAAGAGAGAGGGGGAGAGAGAGAGATAGGGGAGAGTCAGAGCGGGGAGGGAGAGAGGGGGAGGGTGGGGGAGAGAGAGTGGGGAAAGAGAGTGGGAGAGAGAGTGAGGGGGAGAGAGAAAGAGAGGGAGAGAGTGGGAGAGGGAGAGTGAGAGAGAGGGAGAGAGAGAGGAGAGAGAGGATAGAGAGGGAAAGAGAGAGGGAGGGAGGGAGGGGAGGAAGAACGAGAGGGAGAGAGGGAGAGGGAGGGGGAGAAAGAAAGGGAGAAAGAGAGAGATGACGAGAGAGAGATGACGAGAGAAAGGGGAGAGCGAGGGAGGGAGGGAGAGGGAGAGGGAGAGAGAGGAAGAGAGAGACTGAGACGAAGAGAAAGTTAGAAAGAGAAAAGATAATAGAAGGAGAGAGAGATGGGGACATAGAGAGAGAGAGAGAGGTAAATAGAGAAGGAAAGAGGGTGAGATAGGGAGAGGGAGAAGGAAAGAGAGAGGGATAGAGTAATATTGAGGGAGAGGGAGAGAGTTAAAGAGAGAGAGAGAGAGAGAGTGAAAGAGAATAGAGTGAGAAAAGGGGAAGAGATTGATAAAGAGAGAGAAAGGTGGAGGAAGAGACAAGAGGATGGAGAAAGAGAGAAAGAGAGATAGATAGAGTGAGAGAGAGAGAGAGAGAGATTTAAAGATAGAGAGGGACACGGACATGGGGAGAGAGAGAGTTTCGGGAGAGAGAGAGAGATAGAAAGAGAGAGTATGAGGAGGGGGAGAGAGATAGAGTTTAGCGGGAGAGAGAAAGTTAAGGGGGGAGAGAGGGAGAGTGAATGAGTGACAGAGAGAGGGAATTTAAGGAGAGAGAGCGAGAGTTTGGGAAAGAGAGAGAGTTTGGGGGAGAGAGAGTTTGGGGAGAGGGAGAGGGTGAAAGAGAGGGAGGGAGAGAGAGAGAGAGAGAGAGAGAGAGAGAGGTAGAGTTTGGGGAGAGAGGGAGGGTTTGGGGGGCGAGAGAGAGTTTGGGGGAGAGAGTGAGCGAGAGTTTGGGGAGAGAGAGTTTAGGGAGAGAGAGTGTGTGTTTGGAGAGATAGAGAGAGGCTGAGTTGGGAGAGAGAGTTCGGGGAAAGATAGAGAGATTGGGCAGGGAGAGAGGGGGGAGAGAGAGTTTGGGGGAGAGAGAGAGAGGTTGTGGAGTGACAGAGAGAGAGAGTTTGGGAAGAGAGAGAGTGTATGAGGGAGAGAGAGAGTGTATGAGGGAGAGAGAGAGTGTATGAGGGAGGGAGAGAGAGAGTATGAGGGAGGGAGGGAGAGAGAGAGAGAGAGAGAGAGTATGAGGGAGGGAGGGAGAGAGAGAGAGAGAGAGAGAGAGAGAGAGAGAGAGAGAG